>CANNZV010000165.1:0-97230 GCA_947561585.1 Caprella mutica
CGTCTATAATATTTGCGGGATCTATGATTTTAAAAGCATATTGTCACAACCCTAGTTATCAGCATTACAAATCTCCATACAGTTTTATAGGTGCAACTATAAATAGAATAAACACATTTTGAAAGGTAACAGAAATATATAAAAGTTGATTGTTTCTGAATTTATATATATATAAATGTACGAGGTAGAAATAAAATACATGTACTATCAGTTTTAATATATAACTACATTCAATAGATCACTTTGATATTGTATAAATATCTGGTGGAAGTCATGAACAATATTTATTAGAGATAAATATCTCGTGTTTAGGCAGAAAGAACTATTACTAGCCGTATATTTTCCATTCGCCAACTGGTAAATAACTTAATAAAACTGCCAAATAACAAACTAGAGCTACTCTAGACTCTAAATTTAAGAAACTTAGGCCATAAAGATATAGCGACTCTCCGCCGCTTTTTCTGGCACTTTAACAAAATCAAAGAGCTATTATTTATCCACCTCGCATCCTTACAGTGTTATTGAACGTATTATTATCATACTGAGGTTAATTCTTTGAGGTAATTGTATAACATATCAGCATTTAGAGTTAAATGTAAGTAAAGGTAGGAAAATCTTAACCGTATGCAATGCGAGGGTTGTTCCATGATGGATGCGGGCGGCTACGATCCATATTTAGCTTTCATCTTGAATTAACAACCCCCATCAAATCCTTTGATTCTTCCATCCCCTCTTACCCCCCTCCAAAATCCCCCTCCTTCCCCTCTATCAGCGAATTCCTGCGCTATTCCTTACGAAGGATAATGACCAATTCCCCACCAATGATCGCAATGATGGCCTCCTTGATTTGCCAAGTGATTAACTAATGATATGAGTTAGGGATCAATTTCCAATAGATTCCTCCAGTCTGGCCACTAAAAACTCTTGGATTCCACAAGAAGAAAGATTGGGATTCTTGCCGTCTATTGATTTTTGACTGATTCTCTGCGATGAGCTTTCCACTCCTAACGATTAATTCACCGATACGAACGATATATATCATGCAGCATATTTCACGTAGATAATTATCTAAATTATAATATTTATCATTAATGAAACTATAGTTTGTTTGTTTATATCAAATTGTGAACGAAATTATTTCATGTGAAAAATTCCAGTTTTATACTTAATACGAATTATTATAATTTTGAAGAAAATCATCTATTATATAACAGAGCACATTAATTTAACATTTATATTATTATTATATTTAATTAACACAAAAACTATAGTTATTCACTACATGTTGTTAAAAATAAAAAATAAACAGTTACGTAACAATTGATTTGATTTTAACACTTTATCTGTATTGTAATTTTCTGAGTATGGATCATTCCCTGCGACAGTATATAGTAATATACATAAATATCGTGAATACTGAAAACAGTAAGGCGCTACATAACCATAACTAACAAATTATCGGTCAGTTCCACATTTGGTAATTTGTATCCATGATACCTGCAGGTAACATGGATACCAATTAAAATTAAATAATAATTATTAATAGTGTTCTCCTATTATGACCGAAGATGTGGATCTGACCGATAACTCGTGCGTTGCCCTAACCGTATGGTGGTAGTGTTTCTAGGTAATATAATAGGCAGTGATTGCAGAACTGTTAAGTGAAGAGTCTTTTGTGCCGCTAATGGTAAGTCAACACTCTTCCACGGCAATGTTCATTACAACGCATTAGTAGGGGTATGAGTACGCGTCCCATTGCTATTACCAATTAGAACATAAACCCTCCCTCTTAGTCTACTAAATTGCTCACATTTCCTACAAAGATCCAAAAAGCGCTGTGGGGATTTTTATACGTAATAATGTCCACACATTAATTAGCGACTAGGTATTTCTGGCGCCGTGAATATAGTCAAGGACTCGAACTCTACAATTGAAAGGGTCGAATTTTTCCACGGACACCATTGTATAAAAATTTCATTATTACGATGGCAGTTTCGGGTATAAATGATTTGATAAAGACTACTTTTTAAATTTTTATTTGATGAAGACTACTTTTTAAATTTTTATTTGATAAAGACTACTTTTTCAATTTTTATTTGATGAAGACTACTTTTTAAATTTTTATTTGATAAAGACTACTTTTTAAATTTTTATTTGATGAAGACTACTTTTTAAATTTTTATTTGATAAAGACTACTTTTTAAATTTTTATTTGATGAAGACTACTTTTTAAATTTAGAAGTACACACCATGACATGAATACACAAAAGTTAGAAGTACACACCATGACATGAATACACAAAAGTTAGAAGTACACACCATGACATGAATACACACTGACCGCAGCGTCGCTTTTCCACAAATTTGGCCAATTTGTTTCGTGTCCGCAGGACTGTAACAATTAGTTAAAAAATAGAAGAAATAAATAGAAATATGATTAGAGAAAAGATGAAAGCAAACCAATGTCCCTTGAGGCTCACAAATTAACACCATTAATGCTGCCTACTCACTCTTGGTGTTTTATTGTGCTAAAAGATTCCGTGACATTTCTGGAATGAGGCTGGAATGATTGGAAATCCTTGTAGCAATACTAATTAACTACACCCAGATTGTGAACGTTACAAAATTATTTGTGTAAGTGTGAAATGTTTTGATCATTAATTAGTGTAGTTGCAATAGAAAAAAGTCACACACGATCAAGGAAAAGTCAAAGAAATGTGAAACTGTAATGTTTCTTTTTATCACAGTTTAGTAATTTCACATTTCCAAGAAAAAAATACACCAATTGAGAGGCTTGTACAGACTTTAAAATTGGATTGGCATTCACAACGATTCATTAACAAGATTTGAAAATAATAAAAATTAGAATAATGTCATTAATGAAATTAGCATAATGCCGTGACTCTTTTCTCTGATAGTACATCATCACAGTGACTATTTTCTCTGATAGTACATCATCACAGTGACTCTTTTCTCTGATAGTACATCATCACAGTGACTATTTTCTCTGATAGTACATCATCACAGTGACTCTTTTCTCTGATAGTACATCATCACAGTGACTCTTTTCTCTGATAGTACATCATCACAGTGACTCTTTTCTCTGATAGTACATCATCACAGTGACTCTTTTCTGTGATAGTACATCATCACAGTGACTCTTTTCTCTGATAGTACATCATCACAGTGACTCTTTACTCTGATAGTACATCATCACAGTGACTCTTTTCTCTGATAGTACATCATCACAGTGACTCTTTTCTCTGATAGTACATCATCACAGTGACTCTTTTCTCTGATAGTACATCATCACAGTGACTCTTTTCTGTGATAGTACATCATCACAGTGACTCTTTTCTCTGATAGTACATCATCACAGTGACTCTTTACTCTGATAGTACATCATCACAGTGACTCTTTTCTCTGATAGTACATCATCACAGTGACTCTTTTCTCTGATAGTACATCATCACAGTGACTCTTTTCTCTGATAGTACATCATCACAGTGACTCTTTTCTCTGATAGTACATCATCACAGTGACTCTTTTCTCTGATAGTACATCATCACAGTGACTCTTTTCTCTGATAGTACATCATCACAGTGACTCTTTTCTCTGATAGTACATCATCACAGTGACTCTTTTCTCTGATAGTACATCATCACAGTGACTCTTTTCTCTGATAGTACATCATCACAGTGACTCTTTTCTCTGATAGTACATCATCACAGTGACTCTTTTCTCTGATAGTACATCATCACAGTGACTCTTTTCTCTGATAGTACATCATCACAGTGACTCTTTTCTCTGATAGTACATCATCACAGTGACTATTTTCTCTGATAGTACATCATCACAGTGACTCTTTTCTCTGATAGTACATCATCACAGTGACTCTTTTCTCTGATAGTTCATCACCACAGTGACTCTTTTCTCTGATAGTACATCATCACATTGACTCTTTTCTCTGATAGTACATCATCACAGTGACTCTTTTCTCTGATAGTACATCATCACAGTGACTCTTTTCTCTGATAGTACATCATCACAGTGACTCTTTTCTCTGATAGTACATCATCACAGTAATTCTTTTCTCTGATAGTACATCATCACAGTGACTCTTTTCTCTGATAGTACATCATCACAGTGACTCTTTTCTCTGATAGTACATCATCACAGTGACTCTTTTCTCTGATAGTACATCATCACAGTGACTCTTTTCTCTGATAGTACATCATCACAGTGACTCTTTTCTCTGATAGCACATCATCACAGTGACTCTTTTCTCTGATAGTACATCATCACCGAATACTTATTTTGACATCAGTCACTCTTAAGAAACATTAGGAGTCACTGTTTTTGTTCATAATATCTCTGCAGTGGGTAAAACACAATAAAAGGCAATAGATGAGCTAATGCAATGACTGAGAGAAGTTAATGCTATCGTTACATTACATTTCCCATCTACTGGTAAAAAAGTTGCGGTAACACGAGTTAGAAAAGTTACAATTGGATATAGATTAGTTAATATGAAACCTAATATCGGGAGATATGGCGCATGTACTTCAGCTCTCACTTGAGTAATGTGCAGATGAAGTTATTCTTCAGCATTGTCGCTGATCTAAAAAATAAGAAAAAACTTGAATAGATAGATGTTAAATTTTATAGAATTGACGAAAAAAATTATTCGCCAATGAAATAATTTTCAGTAAGTGTAATAAGAACGAGATTGAAAGAAAAAAAACGAATGTATATGAAACAGTTAGGAACAGTGCTGCTTAAAAACGAAACGAACGAATGTATATGAAACTGTAGAGGACAGTGCTACTTAAAAAAGAAACGAACGAATGTATATGAAACTGTAGAAGACAGTGCTACTTAAAAAAGAAACGAACGAATGTATATGAAACTGTAGAAGACAGTGCTGCTTAAAAAAGAAACGAACGAATGTATATGAAACTGTAGAGGACAGTGCTACTTAAAAAAGAAACGAACGAATGTATATGAAACTGTAGAGGACAGTGCTACTTAAAAAAGAAACGAACGAATGTATATGAAACTGTAGAGGACAGTGCTACTTAAAAAAGAAACGAACGAATGTATATGAAACTGTAGAAGACAGTGCTACTTAAAAAAGAAACGAACGAATGTATATGAAACTGTAGAAGACAGTGCTGCTTAAAAAAGAAACGAACGAATGTATATGAAACTGTAGAGGACAGTGCTACTTAAAAAAGAAACGAACGAATTTATATGAAACAAAGGTGAATACGGTACTTTTTGAAAGTTATATTGTAGAGCAACCTTGTTTATAAATTATTATAATGTAGAATAAATTTTAATAAACGATTTAACATAAAATTAATTCAAGTATTAAAAACATATATAAATTAATAATTAATCCGATTTAGACATAAGCAGCTTACGTTGGTAGTTACACTTGTACACATTTGATAGAAATAATAAGCACAATGAGCATTAATAGATCAAAGTGTTATTGAATTGCACTTACTTTATAATGATCGATTATTGAATTGGAAGCCATTGATTTATTCATGGGTGTATTAATATTTCCTTTGCGCATCGAATACATTAAGCGATAGAGAATATATGATCCTAAGCCTCTGAATGCCTCTAACAGGATTAGAATAAATTGAATAAGCTGCACCAGTAGGTACATACCTACCTACAGCCCAACAGATGATAGAAACAGTCACTATAGACAACTAAAATCTTATAGACTTTCTCAGTTGTTTCGTTTAAAGTATTCAATTTATTTTTAGACGTTGCTTCTAGATACACAAAAAGATTAAAAGTTTTCAAGTTTAAGTTTTTTGTAAATTGGGATATACACATTTTATTTCATAATTAAAGAAAATGCATATTTTCTAAAAATACTGATTTTTAGTAACATTGAATAAGATATAAATTGTATAGGCTGTTGAAACAACAGTCCGTTTTGTATCTTCCCGAGCACTCTAAGTTAATCATGTAATTGAACCGATGTAATTCAATTTATATAATGTAGAATGATTACATAAATGTAGACCTATCACTTGAGTAACATTCCAGTTTCCGTAAATTTCGGGCCGTATTTCTCACGGGTGTTCACAGTCCTCTCCTAGAGTTCACCCCACCGCTAAAAGTACCGGCGACTGCCCTAGTTAACGACAGTATCGGATCCTTCTCCAGTTACAAATGTGTGTCTATGTTATCACAATTGAATCAGAGCGATGACCACCACTGCTACAGATCACGAGGGGGGAACTGGACGCGCAAACCAGACTCAAATCATTAAGAGTAAGACAGGGATCTTCCATAGAAGAAAGTATTTGTAACCTAAGATGAAGGGCAGAGAGGATACAGCATGAAGAGTAAGTTACGAATTATCAGTCAGTTCTACATCTTCGGTGATATAAAAAAAATATATGATTATTAAAAATATTTTTCTGATGTAACCGAAGATGTGGACCTGAGCGATAATTCGTAACCTGCTCTAGAAGATTTATTATAAGTCGTAGTGAAAGTTATGAATATTATACTGTAGAAGGAATTGAAATGAATCTTTACGAAAGACGTAAGGGTATCCACCGTAAAAGAATGGAAATATCGTACATCTTTGGTAGGGAAACATACATAGCTCTCTCTCTCTCTCTCTCTCTCTCTCTCTCTCTCTCTCTCTCAGCAGAGCCATTTCGCTGTGCAAAGCCATTCCGCTGTGCAATTTGCTGTGTCGTATAACTCACTTTGTTTCGCAGAAGATTGCATTTAAGCGAGAAAACCAAGTGCAACTCTGACTGAGTTTGGAAGCGAATTCCATTGCTATCACGTGATTATATCCTAGTGTATCACTCTATCCTGCTATGGAAACTTATTGTCATTTTAAAGGAAATTTAAATAATGAAAATACACTAAAACATTCAACACATTTCTAATTCGATTGATTAACATACAACAATATAAAAAAATGATTATTTTTTTAAATAATACAAATATCTCAGTCCCAAAACATGCAACCCATTTTAATTTTGACTGATTAACATTAAACTATATAGAATCATGCTGATTATTAAATAACTAATTGTACTATTTTCTCCTTTAGGTTCGAGTATGTTCTGCTACCATTGTCCCCCGTCTCTTCACCCGCCCACTCCTCCCAGGCTGCCGGCCCTGGACTTCCCTTACCCCCCTTCGCACCCGTGTAAGTCTTGGGGAGCACAAATTGGTACTAATTTGAGGGTGAATAGAATAAGATAGCCGTGATGATAGCAGATGATGTTTGGTGTGTTTAGATGAGGACATTGTCATGGACGTACATGATAGGATGGATTGGATAACGTTATTTTAGTGTAGTTATTATTCATTATTCATTACATTAGAATTCATTATTCAATTTGGAAACGTACACTATTATAGGGAAATGATAACCAAATTAATGGGATTAGATAAATAAGCTCAATTTAATTAAAGTGTTTTTAATGAATACAAACGCAATTCCTACAAAAAAATGTTTAAAAGTAGGATAATTTACGAATTATCGGTCGGTTTTACATTTTCAGTCATATAAGAAAATTCGATATAATAAATATTATTCATTTTTTATATCGTTTATTCTTATATGACTGAAGATGAGAAACCGACCGAGAATTCGTAAATTACCTTAAGTATTATTCAAGTCAATATTTTGTACCTACTTTCCAATCACTCAACAGCAATCGAATTATTCCCTTTCTCCTGTTCTTGGCATCCAAATTAGCTTACTGTGTAGAAGTGCAAATAAACCACTTGGTTGTTCCATCTCTCTTAATTACCACAACAATCGACAGTGTAATGATAACAGGTGGCAGAAGACATCCCCTCTAATTGACTGGATAATAACTCAGTCCTCTGACAAACTCAATGACACAATTGTCCACCCTGCGGACCTTCCGATACAAAAATAGCATATCTAGACAACGTATCTTATATTGTTTAAAGGGCCGTACGCACGCAGGGTTTTTAAGTCTTTCCACCAGACTTTTTTCCCTCGGGACTTTTGGATCATATAAGAAAAACGATATAATTGTTATTTATTTTATTTTGTATCCATGATACCAGCAGGAATCATGGATACCGACTAAAATAAATAATTAAAACAAAAAAGTCTGGTGGAAAGACTTAAAAACCCTGCGTGTGAACGGCCCTTTACCTAGTTTCTACTGACATTGTCACGATGTAACAAGTTCACCTTAGTAGTTTTATTACAGCAATGTGCATTATTTCTTCTCTAAATTTGGACAATAATCGTAATTGGATTTTTGACGGGCGGTTAGGCTTTCAGACGGCAGTGTTTGCACAGGCCGCCATTGTGTGAATGTTAGGATAAATTGGCCGTGGAACGACAGTAATTGAGTTGTCAAATTGTGTGAGAAGTGCAGGAGTTTTGATATTTGGATTACTTACAAATATGATTTGTCGATCATACTTAGGTATACATTTTTGGGAATTGAATTGTTAATAATTATTTCGTTGAGATTAAATTTAGAAAATGTATTCAATATAAAGAGAGCATTATTTTTTTACAATTAGGGATAAAAAAAGGCTACAGATTTAAAATTTTCGAAAAATTAGAGTTAAGATTTGATTTTATAACTTTATAACTTTTAAACTATTTGTTGTTTATAAAAAAGATTAATTTCCCAGTGCATCTCAAAATAAGAAGAAAACATAACTGTGTGATAGTTCTATGCATTTTCATATAATTCTTATCTCTATGCACAGATTCTAGCTATGGTTATCATCCTGAGTTGCATGACGAGACGTTCGTCAGACGAAAACAAAGAAGAAACAGAACAACATTCTCTCTCCAACAGGTAAATTCAATTAAATAATTCATATTTACAAAAATCATTTAGGATAAGTTTCGAATTATCAGTCGGTCTCACATTTTCGGTCTTAGGAGAGAAAACTATATGTTAATAATTATTTTATTTTAATTGGTATCCATGATACCTGCTGGTATCATAAATACCAACTAAAATAAAATAAAAATGAATCCATAGTTTTTCCTTAAACGATATGATCGAAGATGTGGAACAGACTGCTAATCCGTAACTTATACATACATATAAAATCATATGATATCTTAGATTGAAGAAAACTTAGCTGTTATCCTCAACTCTCGTTTTGCAGTTAGAGGAGCTAGAGAAAGCGTTTGCGCAAACGCACTACCCTGATGTCTTCACCAGAGAAGAACTAGCCATGAAGATAAGTCTCACTGAAGCCAGAGTGCAGGTAAGATGGCTTAGGATTTAGTATTATACATTTGCAAGTTTCATGTGCATGATTTATTAATAAGTTGAAATGATGGAGGATTATAGGTTCCATCCTACCCTGTATTTCTATCCAAAGATAGAATCTGGTATCGTAATGAAATTACTATACAACCTTCCTAAAAACTTTCATTTATCTTTATCTTTTATTTCCTCCAATGAATAATTTTTATGTGAAAATATTATATAACAGTTGATGAAAAATCCACTAAAGTATATATCTAATACCATATATAGTATATCTAAATTAAATAAAACAGTACCACTAGTTCAAGATCATACACACAGGGGCGTACTCTTTTGAAGTCCTAAACCCTTAACTGCCAAGTACTAAAAAGTACCAAATTGAATTTTGGTAAAGAGTAGGATGTAGTTAAAATTCAACGGGAGATTATCTTTTTTGTCTGGCTTTGAAGTCCACAATGAGTAGTAACAGCATTGAGAGCATCAAAGCTCAGTACACGGAGCAGATAAAGGAGAATAATCAGCTCTTGAGCTCTAACTTCATAAGCGAGTGCCCTCTTCACCATCTCAAAGTTCACTTTAAGGTGTTAATGGTCTAATTGCTTCACAGGAAGAAACTTTCCTTCCCTAATTAATACTATTTCTTCTAATACACCGGCTTAATTTATGAAGTTTAATTGTGCGATGGAATTTAGTTAAGATTCTTCAAGAAGAGTTCTGGTGGAGATAATTAATGTTTCTTTTAGGGTACGGGATAATTATGAGCTAATTCTGTAAGAGTAAAAGTTATATAGATTAATAAGCCATCAGAAGTTTCAATTCTACCCTAGAATAATTGATTTAAAATTAGTATGTGTTAGTTCGAAGTCACGGGTTCCATATTTATCACACAATGATGATGTGAGAGAATTCGTTTTCATTCAATATAGGTAGGTAGGTACCAAGCCAGCAGACATTTTTTGCGGCTCGGACGGTCTGGTATAATTCTTCGAAAGTTTCCTTCATTTTTATGAGATCAAACTGGCAAAATTCACTAAAGAAAATTGCAGAAGTTTGCTATAATATAGAGGGGAAAAAGATCGGAGTTCTCTTTTTGTAATTACATTTTGAGATGGAGTAATAACTTGCAAGTAACCCGGCCTAAAACTTTCCGCCAATTATCATTCAGACTATTAACTTTGGAGTCAAAACTCGGGCGAGTTTTTCTCTGTTCCACTTTCTTTGATAATATATGACAAACTTGATGACACCCTAATTCCATTACCTAACTACCTTGCAATGATGAAGAAATTACCCAGAGGAACGACTCATTTCAGCTCCCGCCAGCCTTCACCATAGGAGATCAACTTACATTATTCCGAATGCAATTAGGTGACAATGTGAATTGATTTTCAACTGAATTTTGAAAATAAAATTAGAATAATAGTCAGTATATCGGTTAAAGTGATACATTTTTTGCTTTGTTAAATCAATGCTATATTATAACGCAGGTCGATTATAACAGAAAAATTGGAAACTCGTAGGACATTAATTCTATGACATCTATGACTCAAATCGTGTTGAATTAGTATAAAAATACATTTCGAACAACAAAATTCTAAGCACCTCACAAATATGCTAAAACCAACAAAACCGGTTTACTTCAATTCCCATTGAGGTTTACTCATGCGAGGCATTCAGAAATGAGTTAAAGATTCAAATAACGAAAGGTGTTACAAAGCAAATAAAGTAGATTCATAAAATGAAGAAGATGCCCTTTTAAAAGTCTCTCACCAAATATTTATACGAATTAAACACGTAATTCGATAACGAATTCATGCGTGCCAGCGCTGTGCCGAGAGCGACTGTGTCAGAACAAATAATTATATGATATTCAGATGGAATTTCATTACAAGCTCATTAGGCGACACTCGAGACTCTTTCCAAATTAACAGAATAAATAAAATTATCCCGTAAAATATGATAATAAAAATTATGATCTAATTAAATGAAACCCGAGGCTGTCTCGGTGGAGAATAGAAGACGAGTGATCTCGAGGATGGAATAGAAGACGAGTTATCTCGAGGATGGAATGAAAGAAGAGTTATCTCGAGGATGGAATGGAAGAAGAGTTATCTCGAGTATGGAATGGAAGACGAGTTATCTCGAGGATGGAATGAAAGACGAGTTAACTCGAGGATGGAATGGAAGACGAGTTATCTCGAGGATGGAATGGAAGACGAGTTATCTCGAGGATGGAATAGAAGACGAGTTATCTCGAGGATGGAATGGAAGACGAGTTATCTCGAGGATGGAATGAAAGACGAGTTATCTCGAGGATGGAATGGAAGAAGAGTTATCTCGAGTATGGAATGGAAGACGAGTTATCTCGAGGATGGAATGAAAGACGAGTTAATTCGAGGATGGAATGGAAGACGAGTTATCTCGAGGATGGAATGAAAGACGAGTTAACTCGAGGATGGAATGGAAGACGAGTTATCTCGAGGATGAAATGAAAGACGAGTTAACTCGAGGATGGAATGGAAGACGAGTTATCTCGAGGATGGAATGGAAGACGAGTTATCTCGAGGATGGAATAAAAAAAGAGTTATCTCGAGGATGGAATGGAAGACGAGTTATCTCGAGGATGGAATAGAAGAAGAGTTATCTCGAGGATGGAATAGAAGATGAGTTATCTCGAGGATGGAATGGAAGAAGAGTTATCTCTTAGAGACAAATTTGAGATATACTCCGAAAGCGAATTTCAATAATTGGAGAATTCAGTACAGTTCATAATTATTTAATTAGATTATTATTATTCCTCACAGTTGAGCAAGGAATTAAAATTGTCAAGAAAATAAATTACAGTTAAATTAAATTAAATTCATCACTATTACAATAAAATTAAATCAGATTATAATATAGATGAATTACGATTATGAGAACATTTTATAAATTAATTGTAAAGCACATAGTCAATATATTACATTAATATCTTTTGCATTCATATACCTTATTGATAATTCGGGAGATCCATTGAATAAAAGTAATATGTATTGACTAAAAGAAGGACTGTGAAAACAGTTTGTGTAAACATAGAACTGACTTACAGAGAACAGCAACACACGGCAAACAAACCAAAATGATTGGAATAATGGGATTGGTAGAGAAAAGAATAAATAAAGTTATGAGTGCTTCTTGTCTGGTACTACCGGTACTACAACCTCTTGGTACTACCGGTACAGTAACTTCTTGTTACTACCGGTACAATAACCTCTTGGTACTACCGGTACAATAACCTCTTGGTACTACCGGTACAATAACCTCTTGGTACTACCGGTACAATAACCTCTTGGTACTACCGGTACAATAACCTCTTGGTACTACCGGTACAATAATCTCTTGTTACTACCGGTACTATCACCTCTTGGTACTACCGGTACTATAACCTCTTGGTACTACCGGTACAATAACCTCTTGGTACTACAGGTACAATAACCTCTTGGTACTACCGGTACAATAACCTCTTGTTACTACCGGTACTATCACCTCTTGGTACTACCGTTACAGAAACTTCTAGATACTACCAGTACAGTATCTTATTGTTACTAACGGTACAATAACCTCTTGGTACTAACGGTACAGTACCCTCTTGGTACTACCAGTACAATATCATATTGGTACTAGTGTTAAAATAATACAATGAAATTTATTCTCTAGGTACAGTCTAAGAAATTGTATCCATTAATATTTTTTGACAATTTACTAATTTCATATTTCTAAAAATAACTTTACTGATTATAAGGCTTGAAAATATCTTAAAATTGATCTGGGTACACAATGACAAATTTGAATAATTTGAAAATTAGGAAACTGTGATTGAGAAATTAGCAACATACGGTGACTCTTTTCTTTGGTAGTACCTCAGGTATAAAATATTTGGAAGTTAACGTGAATTTTCAGTATTCCATAGCATAAAATGGGACATTATTAGTAGTTTTCGAATTTTCTGAATACATTTGATATTATTCGAAAAATGAATTGCTCACCATCCAATAATATCAATAGAAGACATTTTAATAAGATCTCTTTTTACTATCAATTTATGGTTATGCAATAAAAATCTGTGATTTTAGCAGAAAGATATTTCTTTTATTTATTTGCAGCAAAGACATTTGCGTGGATACATCAAATAAAAGATATTACCTCCCTCTATTGTATTATATAAGAACAAACAAGATTATTCGTTCTTTATTCTATGTTGCCAAAGACAAAGAAAATGTATTTGAAAAGTTGTTTATCCACTTGTCGGCAAGGATTTGGTTGATTCAATTACACTCGTCTGAAGAGCTCCACTCGCCATATTAATGGCGAGAGTTAAACAATTCAATATTAATCCTCTACTCATCTATTATTTATCTCCAATTTGATAAGATCAATGAATTTAGAATGAATAGTGATTGGTGGTTAAATTAGTAGCTTTTCAGGAGAGTCACTCGGTGGTATCAGTGGCGGTCGGCAGGAATAAAGGCGGTGGAATCCCAAATTAGTGTTTCATTATTCAATTGCATTTTAAGAAGCCCACTGGAGATAGCTTTTGAAAGCATAATGGGATTTGCTGCCGATCGTATTAGGTACATTCTGATGAAAGACTCTGCTTTGGGGCCCTGGGGAAGATGGGGAGGGTGCTACATTGACTGTTCACCACATGCACTACTCATCTCTGCGCTACAGAATTTCAATGTCGAGAAAATTACGGAATATATCGAGTACTGTTAGTTTAACATCAAATGGCTGTATTTTATTAAGGAAAACTTATTCATGGCCACACTACTTAAATATATCTTCTTGCTCTAGAATGTTAATGTGGAGAAAAAGACCATTCGGAATATATCGTGTATTGTTGGTTTAACAACAAATGGCTGTATTTTATCTTTAAAAAAACAATCATGGAATAATATATCTATGCGGATCGCTTTTATGTGATTAAATTATAAAAAAAACATAGTTTAAGTCGAATAACCAAATAGAAGATATAATTCAATTTCTACTCAATTTTAATAAGTAATATGAGCATATAAAGATTTGGAAAAAATTGCAGAACAAACAAATAAATTAAGACAGATTGTCGCTAAAAAGAAAACATCAATATTTTAAAAATTAATTAGATTAGATTTTGTGGAATCCTTCTTTAACTTTTATGTATCTATAATGCAATATCAATTAAATTTTAACTAATTCGCCGAATCTCTAAATCAAAGCTAATTAATTTAAAATAAAATTAGTTTTAATTCACATTAGTAACTTTTTTCATTCTAAAAATAATATAATTTTGCAAGATCGACTATTAAAAGCATCGAATTTGGATGGGAAATAAAAGTGGGAAGATTTAATCTTTTGGAAGCTGTTCGGCTGCTCGTCAAATCTGTGAGAGGTTCCGTCTAGTAGATGAGACCTCATTAGTTCACGAATCCAACGACAGGATGCCAATTAATAATTTTGTTCGCTGACATGGAGTGTTTGAGTGGCAGACAGGCACTCAATTCCTCAATCCATTACTCAGAGATCGAATTGCGATAAGAAATTCGAGCTCATCTTTCTAATTTATTGGCGAGATTATTCGAATTGGTTTGACGGGAGTTCTCGGCATGGTAGAAGCGCCTTAATGTCCCCCAATTTAGCCTCTTTAACTCATGTTTTTTTTCTAAGGAAGACGAAGATCACTTAATCGTCATATTACCGAACAACATCAACTAGCTAAAACATCAATATACTAAGTCTCTTTAGCTTAAAAACCATTTAACGTCTTTTTTCAATGTGCCTGAAGACAAAAGAACGAATTAGGCCATTCAAATTTTTTAAGCTAGGACCTCCTATGGAGATTGTACATTTAACTTTCAATAAATGAACTTGGTATTAAAGTTGAACCAATGCTTATCTTAAAATAGTATAGTGGAAACAATATAACGAATTAAATATTTTCTCTATCTTCAATTTAGCAGATTTACTTTCGATATAAAATAGAGTATCAAGTATTTATGAGTGTACACATCAAGTCATTGATTAGCCGCGTGTTCATCGTGAAATGTAAATAGAAGATCAAGTTGAGATTCGAAAAGGTAGAAAATCGATTGTACAACCATGACAATTGGTCTTAAACTTCTGGAAAAATAGTTTGGACACTACGATAAATCAGAAAGATTCCCTCTATTAAAAGACAGATATAGTAATAATAATATTCACAAGACGTTGTAAATCAAATAACTTGATGCATATCCAACCAATTATTCGTAGCAGATAGAGATCTCCGCAGTTCAAACTAGGTCCCAATACAAAGCACATTATTGACTGAAGACACGTGCTGAGCACGCCTCAACTCTTTAGACTTTAAAGGAAGTCATTAAAAGGATTCTTGAACACACAATCCACTCACTGGTAAAGCAAACACTAGGAGTTTAGGGACTAGTCCGTCACGCGGAAGGATCGCGCCCACCCACTGAGACTTTGTGCGTACCATTACGCGCGCGCTTTGTTTTCAAAACAACCCACCACTAGGTAGATTTTATAGTACGGTTATTGATTTTATTATTATGTCATTCAAAATAATGATGATCTTCAATTTAATGATGATTTTCAATTTAATTATAGATTTCAAATCAATTATGACTTTCAATTTAATTATGATTATAAATGCAATTATGACTTTCCATTCAATTATGATTTCCAATTCAATTATGATTTTGTCTTCACTTTTTAACTAATAATTTCCATTTTTCAGGTTTGGTTTCAAAATAGAAGAGCAAAATGGCGTAAATCTGAGAGATTGAAAGAGGAGCAACGAAAACGAGAATCTGGAGACCCAAGTCAAGTGAGTTTATGAATGAGAATTATTAATATTATCATAAATATGACTTGCTTCACTTAACCTGCTACTTATTTGCATTATAAAAATAGAATTTAATCTTACAAGTGATTGTTAATTTCCATTGACAGACATTAGGTTCAGAGGACATAGAAATCGAAGCAGATGACGAGGATATGTTGAGTAACAACGGTGACAAACTGAACCCTGAGGAAGGCCTGTCAGACGCAGCTGAAATGCTACTTCATCACCCACTAAATTCTCTACATCATCACCACCACCATCATCACCACTCTGCTGCATCACTCACAGCTCACCATTCACCACGCTCTTCATCACCACCTACATCACCTTCCAACCACAGACCTTCGTCCACCCTGTCGATAGCTCCCAATTCACCCACTTCGAGACCTTCTTCACCCATTGATAGGGAGATGAAGGCCTCCAAATCCTCTCCACTCTCCTCTCCTACGAGTCTCCAATACTCCAATGGAGAGATGAGGAGAGACATGGAGGCGGTTGGAGAAAACACACCTCCACCAACTCCAAATAAACTGGAAAAGTAAGTTTATACTTCAAAAAAAACTTTGATTTACCTAAAAGTTTGATCGAAATTATCAATATTTCAAAATTTCATTTAAAAGTACATCTATGAAAATATAATTAATTGTAAAACTTCACAATAAATATTCGCCAATCCTTTTAGAAGGGTTAAATGTAAAAACCTGGTCAATGTGGTCATCATAAGTGAAGTGTACTTGTGCCAATATGCGCTAAATAAATTATTAGCTAACAGTAATTAGTTAATAGTTAGACTTATTATGGTGTTTGTTTAAGTTCATTAGCAGACTACAGCATAGGCAGTATCAACTGATTAATCTATATGAACTTGTTAATTCACTTCAATCAGCAAATTAATTACGTCTGCTAATCAATTCGATTGCATTCAAATGCGATGCTTATTGGCTATAATTACTGGTGACTCCTCTGTGATAAAATGAATGGGATATACACATATTGAGTCATGTTGGTTAATATTGAGTCAAACTGATTAATATATTGAGTTATACTGGTTAATATATTGAGTCATGTTGGTTATTATTGAGTCATGTTGGTTAATAGTGAGTCATGTTAGTTAATAGTGAGTCATGTTAGTTAATAGTGAGTCATGTTAGTTAATAGTGATTCATGTTGGTTAATAGTGAGTCATGTTAGGTAATATTGAGTCATGTTAGTTAATAGTGAGTCATGTTAGTTAATAGTGATTCATGTTAGTTAATAGTGAGTCATGTTAGTTAATAGTGAGTCATGTTAGTTAATAGTGAGTCATGTTAGTTAATAGTGAGTCATGTTAGTTAATAGTGAGTCATGTTAGTTAATAGTGAGTCATGTTAGTTAATAGTGATTCATGTTAGTTAATAGTGAGTCATGTTAGTTAATAGTGAGTCATGTTAGTTAATAGTGAGTCATGTTAGTTAATAGTGAGTCATGTTAGTTAATAGTGAGTCATGTTAGTTAATAGTGAGTCATGTTAGTTAATAGTGAGTCATGTTAGTTAATAGTGAGTCATGTTAGTTAATAGTGAGTCATGTTAGTTAATAGTGAGTCTTATTAGGTTTTTTTATTATCCTAGGAAAGTCACTGTATGTTCTAATTTATGAATTTAAAAATATTGATTTAGACTCCAAACAATACAAAATCTACAAGAAAATTTTATCCTCTAATTTTCAGAATGAAAAAAAAATTTAAAAAAATTCAATCATTAAATTTTAAATTTCAATGTAAAAATTTCCTCCATATCATTAATATTATAATTATTTTATTTACCCATAGATTCATTTAGTCCCTAAAATGGATACATGTACCCAATGCTATAATTTAATTACACTACACTACAGTTGGCGTTGATTTGCTAATTTGGGTGATTGAATGGGTGGTGACTTTCGAATTATCGGTACTTTGTTATCTATTCTATATAGTCAACATTATTAATAAATTAGCTTGAAGGATAAATAAAATTAATACGAAGAAGTAATCTAAAAAACTAGCACTATTACACTAGTCATACGAATTAAATTTTATATCGCGTTATTCAAAAATAATTATTATTAGGGTTAATTACGAATAATCGTTCAGTTTCACATCTTCGGTCATATAAGAAAAAATGATATTATAATTGTTATTTAATTTTAATTGGTATACCAATTAAAATTAAATAGCAATTATCATATAGTTTTTTCTTATATGACCGAAGATGTGAAACTTACCGATAATTCGTAAGGTATTCTTCAGAGGAAGGTTAGTTAGGTGCGGTAATTACTCGTCTCCATTTCAGACGCTTACCTCTTCTAATTGATAGGTCGCTATTAAGTCTCAATCTAATGCTTTTATCACCCAAACAGCCGCCAGAGGGCACCAGAACCTGCACCTAGAACTGACTCGCCCCAAAGCTCCGCCTCCAACAATAACGGCTCTGGTGACGTCATGACTTCGTCATCAATAGGTCTTCCTATGCTACGGCCGCCTGGATTTGTAGGGGCGGGGCTTGGGTCACAGGGGGCGGGTCTTATGGGGTCTGGACTGGCTGGAGGCTCAGGAATTGGAAGTTCTCCTTTCGGATCCCACTTGTTCCCGTCTCTGCTGGAGAGGTGAGTGGAGAAGAGGTGGAAATGGGCGAGAGGACCACGTGGTGAGTGAGAGAGGGGGGAAGGGGAGGAGGAGGGTAAAAGTACGTGGTGAAA
The DNA here is from genome assembly GCA_947561585.1 of Caprella mutica. NCBI lineage: Eukaryota > Metazoa > Arthropoda > Malacostraca > Amphipoda > Caprellidae > Caprella > Caprella mutica. The sequence goes on from CANNZV010000165.1 coordinate 18,858, forward strand.
GAGAGGTAGGAAGAAGCACGTGGTAAAAATTTAAAGGACCAGATTGATTGACGGACGTTAATAATTATAACCAATTCTATTATACAATTAAACACTCACAATCCATTCAATAAAAAATAATATCCACCTAAAAATAATAAAATACAGAAGGGACAAGTTATAGCAATGACAAGGAAGATTAACATCGCTTAATAATTTAATTATATCAAATCAATATATGTCTCTTTCTTACTATGAAAGTTAAATATGTTTTTTATGTTCTATAATGTAATATTTTTTCCTAATTAAAATGGAAAAGATAGAACAGATTGAATGAAATATTTTTTTAAAAAAATCTACGGTAATTACTACAAATATTTCACTAACTCAAATTCCATTCAATTATCTCTTTAATTCATTATATACTTTGTAAAAAGAGAAGGATTTAAATTTTCAGATAATCGAAAGATATGATGTCAGTTTTACTAATAATATCTATATCAATTTATAAATAACTCAATCAAATGTTATTTTTTATTGCAAACTCTTCAACTGTCTGTACCATTTTTTCAATTTTTCACATCAAAAAATGTCTTGAAGTACAATGGTTCGCAACATAACTTCACTGTTATAAAACCGGTCTAGATAACATTGAGAGTTGTGATACCTAACAGTTCATTATCCCTATTGATTTTTCTCAAAAATAATCACATGACTAATATTTCATTAAATAAAATATGAATTTTAACAACAACGTTCGTGGCATGTTAAAAATGATGATAGCCAATGCAAAGAGAGAGCGCCTCCTTATATTCATACCAAAGTTATCGACAGTGGAGTACTGATTATTGTGATTGGTTAAAAATGACTATGGTAATGAATTACTGTTACAAAATTATTACGGAAAAAAAATACAATGGTAAAATTATATTAATTTGATGTAACTGTAATAATTAGACCCTAATTTCATAGTTCTAACAAAGTAGCCGAAACAGCTAATATGTAATGTTTATTTCTGAATAGTTGATGTTTAAGTATTATTCGTAAGACTTTCGCACCATTCAAGGCAGCTGTGTTAACTCTGTAGATTAAATAGTAAGAAAGCCATATTTTTTAATAGTAAATAAAACTACATAAACCACCTTTACATTAAACTAGCAACAGGAAATAAACTCAAACAAAAGATACCTAAAAACAATGCCACAGCCAAATAAGAAACAACAACATCGAAGCTCAAATAGAATAACAGAAACAGCAAAAATAATTTTTAATATACTAAATGTGTTATTTTCAATTAAACAACAAATTAATCGTGCACTAGAAATGACTAATATTTTACTAACATTTTTAGTCGTCATGCTGAGCCTTTCGTCACTCCAAATAATTCTAAACTTAGTGAAGGTTCTTCAAGTTTAATATAATTCACTTTATTTTCTATGGTAAAAATAGTGCACATAGAATTTAAGAAGAAATCTTACAATACAATAATTTTAATACTGTGTTGAAATTGACTTGACATTTCACACTAGAAATTATCAGTTGAAAATAAAATAAACTGAATAAAAAGTATAAAATGAATACACACTATCACTGATGTGTGTCACTGTAACACACTTTTCCCCCAGTGGTTTATAATCTTTCCCCTGTTGGATAACAGAGGCTTAGAGCCATCTGTTATGATAATCTGTTGTACAAGCCTGTTGGTGGTCTATGATCACTGTTATTATGAACAATAACTGTTGGTGTACTGTTGACACACTTCATACGGTGTTGACACACTTCATACAGTGTTGACACACTTCATACAGTGTTGACACACTTTATACAGTGTTGACACACTTCATTCAGTGTTGACATACTTCATTCAGTGTTGACACACTTCATTCAGTGTTGACACACTTCATATAGTGTTGACACACTTCATACAGTGTTGACACACTTCATTCAGTGTTGACACACTTCATTCAGTGTTGACACACTTCATACAGTGTTGACACACTTCATTCAGTGTTGACACACTTCATACAGTGTTGACACACTTTATATAGTGTTGACACACTTCATATAGTGTTGACACACTTCATACAGTGTTGACACACTTCATTCAGTGTTGACACACTTCATTCAGTGTTGACACACTTCATTCAGTGTTGACACACATTTTTATTTCACTTTAACAACACTCATAGTCACCTAGCACATAGTCACCTAGCACATAGTCACCTAGCACATAGTCACCTAGCACATAGTCACATAGCACATAGTCACATAGCACATAGTCACCTAGCACATAGTCACCTAGCACATAGTCACATAGCACATAGTCACATAGCACATAGTCACATAGCACATAGTCACCTAGCACATAATCACCTAGCACATAGCACATAGTCACATAGCACATAGTCACATAGCACATAACACATTATCACATAGCACATAGTCACCTAGCACATAGCACATAGTAACATAGCACATAGTCACATAGCACATTATCACATAGTCACCTAGCACATAGTCACATAGCACATAGCACATAGTCACATAGCACATAGCACATTATCACATAGTCACCTAGCACTTAGCACATACCTCATAGTCACAAACCACATAGTCACATAGCACATAGTCACATATGGTACATGGAGTTCCTTAGCTTTTTTTCTACTTAAATATAATTGAATTTGATCCTTTATCAAGATTGATACAGGGGTGACTACTCTATTGTGCTCACCCCTAATGTTCACAGGTGTATATGACCACACTAATGTAATAACTACCTAGTTAGTTACATTATTACCTAGTTAGTTACATTATTACCTAGTTAGTTACATTATTACCTAGTAAGTTACATTATTACCTAGTTAGTTACATTATTACCTAGTTAGTTACATTATTACCTAGTTAGTTACATTATTTCCTAGTTAGTTACATTATTACCTAGTTAGTTACATTATTACCTAGTTAGTTACATTATTACCTAGTTAGTTACATCATTACCTAGTTAGTTACATTATTACCTAGTTAGTTACATCATTACCTAGTTAGTTACATTATTACCTAGTTAGTTACATTATTACCTAGTTAGATACATCATTACCTAGTTAGATACATCATTACCTAGTTAGATACATCATTACCTAGTTAGTAACATTATTACCTAGTTAGATACATCATTACCTAGTTAGTTACATAATTACCTAGTTAGTTACATTATTACCTAGTTAGTTACATTATTACCTAGTTAGATACATCATTACCTAGTTAGATACATCATTACCTAGTTAGTTACATTATTACCTAGTTAGATACATCATTACCTAGTTAGATACATCATTACCTAGTTAGTTACATTATTACCTAGTTAGATACATCATTACCTAGTTAGATACATCATTACCTAGTTAGTTACATTATTACCTAGTTAGATACATCATTACCTAGTTAGTTACATTATTACCTAGTTAGATACATCATTACCTAGTTAGATACATCATTACCTAGTTAGTTACATTATTACCTAGTTAGATACATCATTACCTAGTTAGATACATCATTACCTAGTTAGTTACATTATTACCTAGTTAGATACATCATTACCTAGTTAGTTACATTATTACCTAGTTAGATACATCATTACCTAGTTAGTAACATTATTACCTAGTTAGATACATCATTACCTAGTCAGATACATCATTACCTAGTTAGATACATCATTACCTAGTTAGGTACATCATTACCTAGTTAGATACATCATTACCTAGTTAGTTACATCATTACCTAGTTAGATACATCATTACCTAGTTAGTTACATTATTACCTAGTTAGGGACATTATTACCTAGTAGATATGAATAGCATACCTGGTATTGATATTCTCTAACTAGTTGATTCATACTTTACAAAAAATTATTATCATTTACTTAAATTGTTATCTGAATATATATAAATATATTACTTTATCAATAAAATGAAATTGGCAAACGTTCTTACTTAATATGGAAATTGTATATGAAGGAAAATTAAAATCCAATAGTCTTCAGTTCAACACCAATAAGATTCTTTAATAAGCAAATTATTATATGTCATTTCATAAATCCGTTGATAATTTACAGAGTTAGCACAGTAACACACACTATGATGATTTCATTATCCCTTCTCAAATTCTGGAGAGTAATTAACTATTCTTTTTATTAATATCAAAGTTAAAGACAATTAAATATACGCAAATTATATCTGTCTATAATATTTATAACCATTAAAAGGGTTCTAACTGCGTGAGCTAATAAATCATACAAAACAATAACTCATTCCGATCACTTACACAATTGTATTCGTGAGTCAATTGAGTAATTTACCCCACTACAAGGGGTAAATTTTACACCAACACTAGGGGTAAATTTTACGCCACTCAAATCAGCCACAGAGTATTTTTTAATTGAATTTTCTTACAAGTACTAGCGGATCAAAAAGAATCTTTCGATCTACGTCATTGTCCGCAATGATTAGATGCTTCAACTCCTTGAATTTTTTTCAATTTTTTGTACCTAATTATTACTTAGTTTAGATAGAGCAAATAGAAACTTTTAGTTTATTAACCACATAAAAAGAGTAGTAGGATAATATAAAGATTTAGTTGATTGCAGTGTCGCTAACACCGACGGACGGTGGTGCGGTAATCGAGTTAAAATGTGATTACGATGTCATGGCGGGTGACTTGTCGTTGACTTCGTTAAAACTTGGTGTGACTTCATACACGCTAATTACATTCAAAAATGAACACTCATCTCATCTCCATAATTTAGTTAGGATTTTCATCCGAAAATTAACTATACTTTTGGATCAGTAAATAGCTAAAATTAGACTGGCTTATTTGGCGAGTTTTTTGTTAGGGAAAATTACGAATTTTTGGTCAGTACTACGTCCTCGGTCATATAAGAAAAAACAATATAAAATCATTATAATTCCACAGTGCTATCAATAGTAATTTTTATATCGCTTTTTCTTATATGACAGATAATTCATAACTTACTCTAGTGCAGAATTTATTATATATTAAATAAAGTATATCGCACCTAAAGAGCAAGCCTCTACCATAGCTTTTAGCTCACTATGTACTGTTTTACTGTTTCTTGGGGATGCTGTTCAACAGCGTCTATCTATCAACAGTTCGGTTATTCGAAAAACTTTGCGTACTTGCTCACAAATCTATTTCTTGGCACAAATATCTGCAATGGAGAAAATCTAAACTTAACTGAAATTATTGAAGTAAGGAATATTGTTTACAAAACAATTGTTCATGTTCAACTTCAATTACGATTACAATTCATATAAAAAACAAATATTAACAATCTCTTCTGTTTAATTTTAGCTTATGATTGAAATACAAATCAAATATTAACAATCTCTTCAGTAAATCTTTCATGTTGATGAAGGTTTATGATTCAAATCTGCGTAATAAGTCCGTTTTCTGGAGTGATTCCCAGTGTGTTAAAAGTAGACCTAGCGTCCTACCTGTTCAATTAGCTGCACTAACGGTCCAGTGATTCTGCAACAATATTGCAATACTAAGGCAGACTTCAGTTTTCTCGCACTACATTAATTTAGGCCTAAGTGATTCGGTTTGAATGAGTTACAATTTGAACCATTAATGTAAACCTTTTGTGGGGCTTAGGCTAAGCCGATTATTCTCCAAAGAAAGAGTCGGTCTTAGGTATCTTCCTCACTTTAGTTCCATGTGCCTTAATGGTGGTTAATAACTTGCCACTTAGTCTATTGCCAGCTTATATACTCTAATGTTATAATTCAAACACATTTCGCGTGGAACACCATTGAGTAACTTTATATGAATGTATTTAATCATCGAAGAGTTAAAAAATATATAAAAATATATATACATTAACAGTTATTACGAATTTTAATTGTTGGAGGTATTCAACATTTCTAAGTGAGAGAAGAAATTAAAACCAATATTTGGAAATATGAGGAATTAATTTTTGAGAAAGACTGGCTAATGTTGCTTTCACATTACTGCTCTATGTCAATTGACATGAGCAAATTATTTTGTTATTGATTACAGGTTCTAGAGATTAAAAGAAGCAAAGTTTCGTAATAATCAAGATCTCTACTAATTAAAAAAGTCTTATAGTTTTCAATAACTACACTTTTGATAAACAATTTATTCTCCGAACTTATCCTAATTGTATTTCTATTCAACCAGCAGGTTCAGACCTCTTCTGGAAAGATCTCCAGGTCTCTTGTTCGGACATCACATGCACAGTCCTCTAGCTAGTCACTTGTTCCCGCACTTAAAAGGTGGGCTAATTTTCTCTTTTGTTTATTAACACTAAAACGCTGATTACATGTGAAATGTTATTACTAATGTAATCATTCATTCAATATATCTTTTTATTCTCTAGGTTTCCCCGGTCTTTGCTCTTGCTGTCCTTCCAAGTCTTCAGGATTCTCTCCCCTTCCATCCCTCTCCCCAAATAACCAAAATTCTGCGCCACATTCGCTTTCAGCATTGTCTCAGTCACTCACGCCATCTTTATCTTCTCTTACTCAGTCTCTGTCATCCTTAACTCCTTCACTCTCCTCTCTATCCAACTCCACTGAAGGAGTCTCCTCCTTGCCTCCTCACTTGCCTTCACCACTGGCCTCTCAATTAGCTGCAGTCGCAGCCCACCACCACCAACAGCAACAACTTGCAGCTTCTCCTTCTTCGCGCACCTCCGAAAACAAGCACGAAGCAATTTCTCCTCCCTTATCACTTACAGCTCCTCACAACCTCCACTCCATCACCTCCCTAGCTTCTCTCTCACCTCAATCACCTCCGCTGAGCTCGGTGTCCAATGGCAATAACGATCCAAGGACTTCCAGCGTGGCGGAACTGAGACGAAAAGCGCAAGAGCATTCGGCAGCTGTCCTGCAAAGTCTTCAAGCTGCATCACTTCACTCCCTACATCATCAACTGCAACAACATCACCACCAACAACTTTACCAACAACATACTCCATCTGCTCTTAACATTGAGAATTTGCTCCGAAAGAGTAACGGTAATCATTCCCCGACTCCTGCGCTAGCAACTCCCGCGGGTGTTAACGAAGACACCGAGTCGGAGCAGATAATCACCAGTGAAGAATAGATTGCATATTTGTCATTTGACATTTATTTTGCAAAGACTACATTTCAGTTTCAGTAATTCAGTTGGTAATCAAGCAGAACTTTCTTCGTGTATTGTATTGTTTATATTATTTAAAAGTGTAAACTTCGATACATTTTCAACTTTATCCCTATATGCCCTGAAATAATTTGAGCGTGAAAGAAAATGATGGTATTCTGGTAATATACAGGGTGACAACTAAAAAGTGTACCCAACTTTAATTTAATATAGACAAAGAAAATATATCTAACCATAAAAAAAAATCACTAAAAAAAGATATATCTCAAAAGAACCTCGGCAAATACATCATTTGAATGGGACATATATGTCGCCTTAGTCCAGGTGACGAATTCTCCGGGGACGAATTGTCCAGACACCGTCGCCTTAACCCGTACATGAAGGGTGGCCTTATTTTGGGACAGCAATCTGTAGATGTGGCACATCAGCAAATTTAAAGTTGAGCAGCCGTGTACGGGTTAAGGCATAAAAACATAGAAGAGACATACTCAAAATAGGTCCATGCCAAAGATGTAATAAATAAGGTTTGTTGCTGATCATGAGGAGAACAGTTATAGTTGGTGTAGGTAATGAAGTATGACGATAGACACGTAGAGGATTCATGACTTGAAAATATGTAAATAAATCAAATAATTCGATAGTATTTAGTTATGTATAGATGAGAACAGTGTGCAATATAGTTGTAAAGAGAATAGCTGGTGATTATGTATACTAGGGGTTTGTGTATATACATAATGTGTTCATTAATAGTTTCATTGGGAGTACGTTTTGTAAAAATTAATGCTAAAATTATATTGAACCTTTATCGTTCAGAAAGTCTGTTATCAAACGATTAAATACGATCACAAGAACGATAAAGAGCTCTAAAAATAGTTATACCTGAAATTGATATAAATTATACTTAATAGAATCAACAAATTCAATAATTGATTTAAAACAGTAACATAGTTAGTAAAAATAATAAATCTTTATTGACAAAGTCTGAACTGAACAAAATTAAGTACCTATAATTATTAATAAATAATTTTCTAATGAAATTACCTTTCCTAGATATTTACAATACATTTCCTTTATACCAAATCATTTTACCGTACGATTTCATTTCACCGGACCATTTAAGGCTGCTTCACACATCACCGATATCCGTCCGGCACGTCACCGGTCCGTCTCCGTCACTCTCTTCTCAGTGATTCGGTGTCAGTGAAAAAATGTATCGTTACATTAATTTCAACGGACCTATTCACACAGTACCGGCTCCTCTCAGTGATAAAAAATCACTGACCGGTGACGTGCCGGACGGATATCGGTGATGTGTGAAGCAGCCTTTACCGTACGTTTTCTCCCTTGTTTAACAAAAAATTAACAATTTTACAATTACAGGTAATCTTATTTGAATTACTATGGTGAATTATATATATTAAGAGAATAAGGGCAATATGTAAAATATTATATACTATAATTATAAATCTGTTGAACTGTTATTAACGTGTAATTAGGACAATAAAATCACTTGTTTATTAAACCTCTCAATGACAGCCATATTTCATTGTTATTTTCCTTAAACATGGATACATATATTATCTTACATGTAATTAAAAAGTCGTCTAATTTGGTTAGGAAATTTTAATTCAATCTACCCATAGAAATAGAAGTTACCCGCACGTTCTCACATCACTTGTTGAAATGTTGGATTAATTTTTGGAGCAAGTAAAGATAACGGACCAGAAACGGACCAAGTAAAGTTAACGGACCAGAAATGAAGCTGGTAAAGATAACGGACCAGAAATTAAGGTAGTAAAGATAACGGACCAGAAATGAAGCTGGTAAAGATAACTGACCAGAAATTAAGATAGTAAAGATAACGGACCAGAAATGAAGCTGGTAAAGATAACGGACCAGAAATTAAGGTAGTAAAGATAACGGACCAGAAATGAAGCTGGTAAAGATAACTGACCAGAAATTAAGATAGTAAAGATAACGGACCAGAAATGAAGCTGGTAAAGATAACTGACCAGAAATTAAGATAGTAAAGATAACGGACCAGAAATTAAGATAGTAAAGATAACGGACTAGAATGCATTTTTTAGTTTTAAAAAATAGTTGCTTTAGTATTTTATCAATATATAACCTTATAAATGATAATATTAATGATTATACATTAATTTTGCATATTCTATTAATTGAAAGAATTGATAAAAAAAAGTAATCCATTTGAAAAATGGAAAAAATTTCTGCTTAAATCCTCAAATATTAATAATTTAACCAAGTAAAGTTAACGGACCAGAATTGAAGCTAGTAAACATAACGGATCAGAATTTAAACTAGTAAAGTTGGTCCATCATCTTTACTTGCTCCTAATTTTTAAATTAAAAAAAAGCGTATTTAATTCCAGAACTTGTACCTAAAGATCCACTCCACTCTAAATTTAAATTTACCAGGAAATGCTTTAAATTTGTAAAGCTATGGCTATATAACATATAACAGAAATGAAATTAAAATATTCGCTTCGTAATTAATTAAATAAGAAGTGTACATTCTCAAGCTTCACTGTCCGACTTTCTAATAGAAGAACAAGTAAGGCTTACTAATTATCTATCGTATTAACATATATTGAACATTTATTAGGTATTTAGGTGCCTAATGTTTATTTAGGGTAATCTTTCAGTATCTATGATACATCTACCAGCTTTGGTATCGTTTTGAATTAGTCAGATGTAAACCTTTCTTTTTCTTTACTCAGAAGGTCGGAGCAAAAGCCACATGAGCAACTTAAATGACATATTACAATAAATATATAAAACCATCTTTTATATGGTTTGATGTTTTATAGCCAATATCCCGAGAAATAAGGAATGGAGTAATATTAATAAAACTTTACTGAAAGTTTTTTTTTCGATGACTTAACCCTATAGTAGTAGTGAGAGATGGGGTGAAACATTGACCCCTTCAGTATTTTCTATGTTTATCTCCAATATAATGTAGTGAGGTTCCAGAGATTTCTTGCTTTTTTTAACTTGGGAATTTGTGCAACTTTTAAATTGAACTTTGTAAGATAATTCACATTAGTTAATGAGTTATGAGTAGTTGAAAAATGGAGCTGAAATAGCCATATATTAATTGCAAAGATATTATACTACAGGAAGATGGTATCCGGCGGATTTTCAGAAAACGAATTTGCCGAAACCAAATTCTCCGAAAACTAATTCACCGAACCCTAATTCGCAGAACCGGATTCTCCGAATACGAATTTGCTGAAAGACAAATTCGCCGAAAGTTAAATTTACCGAAAGACTTATTTAAAACAAAATGTATAATTATACAAAAGTTACATAAAAGAAACTAAACAACGAAATCATAATTAACTCTTAGTTACACTAAATGATCCTTTAATTATTCTATCTCCTCGTTAACCATTGTAATTGTTAATCTTTGTACCACAAAATGATTCTTTGTCTTTGTTATTATTTTAAAGACGTTCAAGCTTTATTCAGTCAGAATCAGTCAGTCAGCTATGGGAGCATGTTGCATTTCTTTCATTTGAGTGTTTGGTTTGTTTTTAGATTGTGTGTTACTAACGTGTTTATTCATTTTTTTATAAATAATCCATAGCTACTGCTTTGTCTTAAAACAGGGATGATATATATCACGGCGAGTTAAATAAACTACATGTAAACAACTTTATGTGATTACTTAACTAAAATTCTTTGTGTAAATACGCCATATAAAGCACGCACGGGATTCTTATTTTTTGTTCAGATGTTAATAGCATTCCATACAGAAGGTATTTTGAAGGTATTTTAAATATTTATTCCATTTATTGAGTTTAAAATATAAAATTGTTAGTAATGAATAACATAACTAGTAGTATGTTTATATCTTCCCAATATATCTCTGACTTCAACGATAGTGTCACTTGCATGAATACATTTGTTTCAAGTAAAAGGATTGATTTCTATCAACTCTTAGTACTAATGCCATATACATATTAATATTTAATATAGACAGTTAGATATGTGAATTTAGCAAAATGATACGGAATTAGCGGAATACAAATTTATATAGCAATACTAATGTCAAATTCATATAAGAAATGTTTTTTTTAAGTACAAGATATAATGATGAGAACTACAAAGTCCCACAAAATATTCTTTATAAATGCACTAAATTTGATTTCCGACAAATTCGTCTAACGGAAAATTTGTCCATCGGCAAATCCGTATTTCGAAGAATTCATTGTCGGCAAATTTGGGATTCGGCAAACGCGTATTCGGAGAATCCGTTTCGGCAAATTCATTTTCGGAAAATTTGGTTTCGGCCAATTCGTTTTCGGAAAATCAGCCTAGACCCCAAGAAGACACACCTCTCTCGCAAGTTTCTGTTTATAAAGGTCTTGTGCTGCCATCTTGGTTTCATAGCGGTAAATAGAATTGAAATATAGTAAGGACTTCTGATGTTTGTTGTGTGCGTAATAATATTAATAACAATAATATTTAAACACAGTTGAAGAACGTAAATCTGTAAAAGCTGTTCAATAATTGGTATAATAAAAACAGTTAGGAATCTATTCAGTTATTTGAACTGCTAAATCCCTGATTTTCTCTTTAAATCTGTTGCCGTGCTTACGTCACGATCACAAATACAACAACACAAATACAACAATACAACATACATAAATAAAAAATTAGGGGGCAAAGCAATGTGAATAACTTGACTAGATCCATTACTGTTTTTTATAATGGCAATAAAAATAATAACTTGCTATAATTTTACGCTCTTCAATTGTCTTAAATAGGATATTAGAGTGTTGGTGTAATGACGTCACTCACAAATCATTCCTCAATTGACCTTACTATATATTTCAATTCTATTTACCGCTTTGAAACCTAGATGGAGCAAAAAAAAGCTTCTGAAACAGACATTTCCAAGAGTGGTGTATCTCATTGTAAAACAATATCTTTGATAATAGGTTAACAGTAGTAATTAAGTGAACATCAATCGCTGCAAATAAATTGTGTACAGTGAAGGGTTAAAACAATCATACAACGTTGTAAATTAAATGCAGATTTAAAGGTTAAAATAACCATTAATCATTGTAAATAAAATACACCGAGAAGAATAAACTGAGAATATATAAAGTACACAGTTCAAAGTTATATACTTTACCCTACTTTTTCTGAAGGTATAAAAGTATTATCTACATCAACATAAAGAAAGTATTTAGTATAAGAAATGCCTTAATAAATTAATAGATGAGGATATTTACTTGCATTGTCTGCTCAGATATAAAGCTATCAATTACTGGTGAACTTCCGCCAGAAGACATAGAGTGAAGATACCGTCACTGAGAGGGACTGTAGTGACTGTATAGTCACTGAGAGGAACTGAAGAGACTGTAGAGTGAAGATACAGTCACTGAGAGGGACTGTAGTGACTGTATAGTCACTGAGAGGGACTGTAGTGACTGTAGAGTAAAGATACAGTCACTGAGAGGGACTGTAGTGACTGTATAGTCACTGAGAGGGACTGTAGTGACTGTAGAGTGAAGATACCGTCACTGAGAGGGATTGTAGTGACGGTAGAGTGAAGATACCGTCACTGAGAGGGACTGTAGTGACTGTATAGTCACTGAGAGGGACTGTAGTGACTGTAGAGTAAAGATACAGTCACTGAGAGGGACTGTAGTGACTGTAGAGTGAAGATACCGTCACTGAGAGGGACTGTAGTGACGGTAGAGTGAAGATACCGTCACTGAGAGGGACTGTAGTGACTGTAGAGTGAAGATACCGTCACTGAGAGGGACTGTAGTGACTGTAGAGTGAAGATACCGTCACTGAGAGGGACTTTAGACTCTGCAGTCACTGTAGACAGACTGTACAGTGACTGTAGATTGATTGTACAGTGACTGTAGATAGACTGTACAGTGACTGTAGATAGACTGTACAGTGACTGTAGACGACCTTATACTGACATATAAACTAGTATAATTATTTTTGGCTTTGTATGTCTTGAGTGTAGGCTAAGGTTCGTATGAGGTAGGCCAAGCACCCTGTAGGCTGTAGGCCAGGGTGTAGGCTGTATGCCAGGGTGTAGACTGTAGGCTGTAGGCCAGGGTGTAGACTGTAGGCTGTAGGCCAGGCTGTAGACTGTAGGCTGTAGGCCAGGGTGTAGACTGTAGGCTGTTTGCCTGGGTGTCGAGTTCGAGCCAAATTGTCGGGTTTAGGGCGTAGGCCAGAGTGTATGGAGTAGGCAAGGATGTATGCCTATGTGTAGGCTGAGGTGTAGGCTATATGTCACGACGTAGGGTGTCCGAAATTACCCGGACAAACCTCCCTCTTTAAGTGTCCGGAAGTAGCCGAGTCCCTCATTCTTTTCCTTTGAATAGTAAGGCAGTGAGTGAGTCTGATGGCTGAAGATTATGTTCGATAGCGTAATTACCCTCGGACACGTGAGTCACCATGTGCTATGGTGGCATATAATGCAATTACGCATTTGGGGTAAAATACATGCTTTAGCATAGATTCATGGAGTAACATCAAAAATGACGGACAAATAAAATTGTGAATAGAGACACTTAAAAGTTTATTATTTTATTTAAGACTATCATTGTTATGCTTATACGTTAAAAATGTTATTCGTATTTTTTTATGGATTTTTTAATTGGAAATTTCTTTGTTACTCTTACTTTTAATTTTACATTCATTACCGATGAAATAAAGTATTAGGCTGAAATTTCAATGAACCTTTTAAAATTGTAATCAAAATATATTTTACGAAACAGTTGTTTCCACAAGTCATTTTTCGTATTACGGTTTCACATTAACTTAAATTTGTACTGGTAATCTATTTGGTGTAATCAAGGCATAGAGTATTGCGCAGTTTCATATCAAGATGATTACAGTTTTGTTGTGAAAGACGCTTCGATCACCCGGGATCATTATTTTTTTACATAGAAACAAGGTTTGTTATTCATTCTTTTTAAAACCGAATGCTTTAACTTCGTTTTATTTGACTTTAAGTGGTTGAATTCAGCATTAACTGGATTATCCTTTAGATATGTTAACTTAATAGGTATACTAAATGTATCGATACGAGTTTTAGACTCTTTTGCGCATAAAAAATTATTGACGAACATATAATGTTCCCTGCATATTACATTACATACTATATATACTATACAGCTGGTTGAATAGTATATAAGGATTTTCTAGGTAAATAGTATAACATGATATGTCCAATTTTCCATGGTTGCTTGTGTAGTGTACGGATGTAATGAAAAAAGTGTTTAACCCGCTGTATAGTTTATAAAGTATGTAATCTAATATTGCAGGGTCACATCTGTGCGTTCATTTGTGCGTATTTGTTGATGCGCATAAGAGTCTGAAACTCGTATCAAGGCGCAGCATACCTTGTAAGTGTATAAATGTATCTTGGGTGCAATATTCTCTCTGTAACCATATTGAAGCAAGTTACGAATAAAAAAATTCTGGTGAAATACTGCCAAGCAACAAATGAAACTCCCTTCAACAAATACATATATTCTAAACGTTATTCTATTAAAAGACTATAAAATATGTATAGCAAACTTGCAAGGACAAAATTCTTTCATCCAAATCTTACAAATTGACTAATTTTCTAGACACTACCCACAATTAAATAGGTCGGATTAATTGAAATTCAGTAGTAAAATGAAGAAGTCAAGCTTCTCAAACGGTGGTTCAGTTAGAATCCTTTCGATTTTCCCTCATCTCTAACCCAGCCTAAATAAATCTCTCACTTAAGCACGTACAAATTCCACTTACCAAAAGAAACGAAGTTAAAGTCAAAATCCAGAAGTTCTTTTTGGTAAATTGAATTTTGTTCGTCCGTTCGCAGCCGCCGCCAAAGAATTAGCGGTGAGCACACGGCAAATAACTGTCCGTCACATGTCGAGTTTAAGTCGGCCGCAAATAGCGTAAGGTGAGGAAAATGCGCTAGTTCTCAATTTGCCGTAAATAGCGAAAGGTGAGGAAAATGCGCTAGTTCTCAATTTGCCGTAAATAGTGAAAGGTGAGGAAAATGCGCTAGTTCTCAATTTGCCGTAAATAGCGAAAGGTGAGGAAAATGCGCTAGTTCTCAATTTGCCGTAAATAGCGAAAGGTGAGGAAAATGCGCTAGTTCTCAATTTGCCGTAAATAGCGAAAGGTGAGGAAAATGCGCTAGTTCTCAATTTGCCGTAAATAGCGAAAGGTGAGGAAAATGCGCTAGTTCTCAATTTGCCGTAAATAGCGAAAGGTGAAGAAAATGCGCTAGTTCTCAATTTGCCGTAAATAGCGAAAGGTGAGGAAAATGCGCTAGTTCTCAATTTGCCGTAAATAGCGAAAGGTGAGGAAAATGACTTGGTTCTCAATTTGCCGCAGATAGCGTAAGGTGAGGAAAATGCCTCGGTTCTCAATTTTCCGCAGATAGCGTAAGGTGAGGAAAATGCGCTAGTTCTCAATTTGCCGCAAATAGCGTAAGGTGAGGAAAATGACTTGGTTCTCAATTTGCCGCAGATAGCGTAAGGTGAGGAAAATGACTTGGTTCTCAATTTGCCGTAAATAGCGTAAGGTGAGGAAAATGCCTCAGTTCTCAATTTGCCGTAAATAGCGAAAGGTGATATATTATTTTTTGAAAATTTTCAAAATAAGGACAAGAATAAATAGAAGGAAAAGTTTCCAAATCATTATGGAGCGAAGCATTTCGAATTATCTTTTTTTTTCTAGATGCGTGACACAAACATGTTGACATATAAATAAAGACTTTGTCACCTGTGAGCTGACCATCGGATAGGAACAGTTAACAATATTTTCTAAATTCTACTAGGGTAAGTCCCGGAATATTGGTCAATTCCACATCTTCGGCCATATAAGAAAAACGATATAATTAATAGTTAAATTAAATAATAATTACTATATCGTTTTTTCTTATATGACTGAAGATGTGAACTGACCGATATTCTGTAACCTACCCTATTTTCATTACCGTCTTCCTGTAGCGAAATGATCAGGCCATGACTCTGGAAGTTCTGTGTCAGTACCTGGCAGCAATGTTCTAACACTAAGAGGCTAAGGGCTTCAATTAGAAGCAATTAGAACCAATTTAGGGAGGCTAATACCTTCTAAAGTTTCTAAAATTATTACCTTATTAGGACAAAGAGTCGCTGCTAATTCACTCAAACGCTTCTCGACGTCTAAATGAGAATTGAATGGAAATCATGAAAATGACGTGGATTGCTCCCTTTGCATATGCTTTTAGATTAAATGTAAGACTTATTAGAAACACACGACCTGTTCATACTTCTCTTAGATCTATATTAATTAATTAATTGATTAATATATAAATATTAATTATTTATATTCATTAATTGATTGCTATAGAAAACCTTTTTGAAAATACTTTCCTGTGAAAAACTTTTAAAATAGTTCTTTCTCTGAAATATAAACTGTATCTCAAAAAACATTTTTAGTACGTACAACATTGTATATTTGTAAGTTACATATTCAGATAATGATTATGGTTGCTATGTCTAACCACGTTACACTGATGAATACGGGTGCAGTTGATTTGAAAGAGGAAATATGCTATATACTATTTGGCTACTGTAACTATATACAGGGTGGCGCAAAAAAAGGAAACCCATCTTCAAATTAGTTTATTCTACAAACTATTGAAAATAGAATTTTTATATAAACAAAGTTTTATTCGTATAGTTTTTTTGCATCTTTCAAAAATCTGGTAAACTTGCGACTAAAATTAAACATCCTGCAGCGAATTGAAAAAATATAAATAAAAAGGGCTTCCGCGAGGACGAAAACACGAAAAGACATCAGAATAGGTATAACATTTTTCATATGGTAGTAGTAAAATTAAAAAAGTGATATTTTTCATTCAATTAACGTTTTGTTTATTCATTTATGGAAATACTTCTTCATCACCAATCACGATGTCTACTCCAAAACGAGCAATTTCTTTGCAGAAACAATTTTGAAAAATTTAGACTTTGCGGTAAATCAGTTCTAAGAGTTCGAGACTTACAGGCTTCTTGAAAGGATGATACTTCGCATTGTGTTTAACAATTCGGTGAAGTGTGTCTTTAGTTTTTCGTTCCTTCTGATTGATATGTTTGAATTCTCAATAAATGGTTCATGAAAAAGATTAATGTTTTTATGTGTTCTTTCTGTTCTCCTGCGACCTAATCGCATTTTGTTCAAAATTAGGTTGTTTCTTCAGTTTTGAACTTATATACAGGGTGGCGTAAAAAAAAGGAAACCCATTTTCAAACTAGTTTATTTTACAAACTATCAAAGGTAGAATTTTTCTAAAAGCACAGTTTTATTCGTTTGCTTTTTGTGCATCTAACTTGATAATCTGTTAAAAGTTAAGACAAAAATTCAACATTATGCAGCGAATTAAAAAAAGGCACCTAAAAATTGCTTGCGCAAGCACGAAATATATGAAAAAAATCATAAGTGGTATACTTCATTTTATATGGATGTAAAAACATTAAATTCTACTTTTTTTGTAACAAATAAGAGAAAATGAAACAATTAATTACCATTTGAAAGTTGTTTTTTGAAGGTAAAATTGATATCTTTATAAAATCATCTCGCTATTAATTTTTATATCCTATTCGATACCCTTAAAATGCAGCTTTCAAAAGAACAGAGTTTTTGTTGTGACAATTTTTTTAAACACTGTAAGTTATACGCAGGTTCAACCTCGTTTTGAACATTGCTTTCCGGAAAGATTTCCACCAACTGTAAAACCACATTGACAAATAGTAATCAGTTCAAAACTGAAGAAAAGACTATAAATTTGATCAAAAATTGATCATGTCGCAGGAGAAAAGAATGAACACATGAAAACATTAATCTTTTTCTTGAACAGCATATTGATAATACAAAAATATAAATCAGATGGTAAGATATCATTTAAGACACATTTCACTAAATTGTTAAACACGATTTGAGATATCATCCTTTCAAGATGCATTTAAGGCTCGAACTCTTAGAACACCGTCTAAATTTTGCAAAATGGTTTCTGCAAAAAAAATGCACATTTTGTAAAAGATATCGTGATTGGTGATGAAGATGTATTTCCATGAATGAAAGAGTCAATAACCAAAACGTTAATTGAATGAAAACTTCTAGGATTAAATTTTTACTACTACCATATGGAAATAAATTATTCTTATTATGAATTATTTTTGCGTATTTCGTGCTCGCGCAAGCCATTTTTAGGTAGCTTTTTTTAATTTGCTGCAGGATGTTCAATTTTCATCGTAACTCTTAACAGATTATCAAGATAGATGCAGAAAAAGTGAAGAAATAAAAATGTTATTTTTAGAAAATTTCTAGCTTTGATAGTTTGTAAAATAAACTAATTTGAAGATGGGTTTCCTTTTTTTGCGCCACCCTGTATAAGTCAATATGGTTTCATAGTTGGTGAAAATCTTTCCTGAAAGCTATGTTCAAAATAAGGTTGAATCTGTTTAAAGCTTTCAGTGTTTAAATAACTTGTCATAACAAAAACTCTGTTCTTTTGAAATCAGCATTTTGAGGGTTTCGAATAGGAGATAAAAATTTCAGCGAACTGATTTTATTAAAGAATAAAGATATCAAATCTATATCAAACACCAATTCTCAAATGATAATTAGGTTTTAATTGTCTTCTATTTGTTACAGAAAATAACATAATTTAATGTTTTTACATCCATATGAAATAAATTATACCTATTTGATTTTTTTCGTATATTTCGTCCTCGCGCAAGCCCTTTTTAATTACATTTTTTTAATTCGCTGCAGGATGTTCAATTTTTGTCTCAACTTTTACAGATTTTCATGATAGATACAGAAAAAGTAAAGAAATAAAATGATGTCTTTAGAAAATTTCTAGCTTCAATAGTTTGTAAAATAAACTAGTTTGAAAATGGGTTTCCTTTTTTTTTGCGCCACCCTGTATATATAAATTTGTCGATACAATAGACCATTTCTTGAAAGCTTCATTACCATTTGTTCCCAGAATTTCAATCTTTTAGATTAATTCTTTACTGTCATACCTAATACACATAATTGTATTTACTAAAAGCTTTCCTATTTATCGTGCAAAACTAACTATTTCTACTGGATAAAAATTCCTAGTGAAATCTCCTCAAAAACAATCTATGAAATTGATACTCTTTTACTCCCCTTTCCCCCATTACGTCTCCCCCATCCTCTAGGGGGCTTATCAATACCCCACCTGGTGGCCCTCACCCTAACTCAATGAGATCTCAAAGAGAATGGCTAATCATAATTGAGCTCTCACTGTTCATCATTGATTTCAAGTTTAAGACTGTTTAGGACACGTACTTTGGAGCTCATTTTAAAGAGGTACACACGTCTCATTTTCAGCAATTCTAGACTCTTAATTAAAATTCAATCTCAAATAGAATAACTTAATTATATTAGATCACATCATAATACAACATAACCAAAAGATTCTGCAAGATGAACATTACGAATTCACTGTTTCATCATTTGTTTCAAGGAAGTAAACACTCCTCAAAGTTCTTGGTCCAAAGTAGAGATTTTAAACCACTTCATAACATAAGATTAATATAAGCGATAGCAAGCTAATAGCAGAGTGCATCACAACACTAATTAGTTTTCATTTGTTCAGCATCTCCCAATGGATGACTGATTAGTCTCCAAAGACCATCTCCCTCTCCCTCCTCGCTAAACTGTTAATTCCCCATAAACAGCTTTGTGAAAATAGCATCAGATGGTAAGGGGGTGGAGGTAGTGTTTGAGAGTTGCAATAGCATAATATTGTGTAATAAATACAAGGGGAGACTTTTACATAATTGATATTTAATGCTGAATTTAGACTACCTATAAATATGCTATCCAGGGCGTTAGTATATTATCGATCCACATTATCAAATACAGTCTGACTATATTCGAATAGGGTAGGTTCCGAATTATCGGTCAGTTCCACATCTTCGGTCATATAAGAAAAAACGATATAATAATAATTACTTCACTAGGATTGGTTGAGTATATATCGTTTATATCGACCGAAGATGTGGAACTGACCAATAATTCGGAACCTACCCTACAAGACATTACTCGCAATTCAATTCCTACAAACTAACTTTACAGAATTTCTTTTTATTTCTCAGACGAATGTTAAAACAATAAGTCATTATTCATGGTGAGACAGACGATAAAATGAGGCTCATTGGTGATGCAGGACACAAAGAGTTTTAGTGGCTTATGCTCCTGTTTTCTAAATACCCCTGTGAACGATATAACACGCCTCGGCAAAACCGTAAAAATGCATTCAAATTCAACGAAAGTTTATGGCGTAAGACTCGCTCGCTCCGAATTCTGTGAGGAGACTTCGAAACAACTGGATTACGACACCAAAATTGACTACGATGGGAGATCGCGCAAGTACATCTTGGAACCTTAAGAACAGCATATGTTTGTGTATCCAAGAACTGACAAACCACGTAAGGTAAAATACGAAATATCAGTCAGTTTCATATCTTCGGTCATATCAGAAAAAAACGAAATTATAATTATTATGATTTTTTAATTAATTAGTACTCTTTCCATTGAGCTAACGTATAGATAACAGATAATTATAGGACAAGCTACGAATTATCGGTCGGTACTACATCTTCGGACATATAAGAAAAACAATAAAAAAATTGCTATTATTACACAGTGCTATCTAATAATAATTGTTATATAGTTTTTTCTTATATGAACGAAAATGTAGTACTGACCGATAATTCGTAACTTACCCTACACATGTAGGTATTAGATTTAAGATGAGCAGCTTTTAACATTTCAAAACAAACGAATTATATCTCAATCTTCAAATCATCACGAAACTGGAAGAATATTTATAAAAGATTAAAATGAATGGTAAGAAATCAGCTGAAAGTATGGTGGAGAAAATGAATCTAAAAATGAAAACAATATTTCACTAGTTATGTTAGATACAGTTATAATAATGTGATTACTCAATATACTTTCTTACGAAGAAAGACACCAAAAATCTGCAAGAGCGAAGAAGGTTTATCTCACAGTAACGTAATAAAATGATGCACTTCAACACGCCTTCTCTTGCATCCTAAAAAGAAAAGAAACAGTCGACTGTTCTATTAACAAGGTAAGGAATGGAGACATAAAATTACTTTCTCTGAACTGATAAATTCAATTTTCTTTAATCGCAGACAGACGCGTTGATTTATTCTTCGTTACAGATTTAAAGATTTGGCAGGTAGGTAGCAAGATTAGTATTTTGGTATCTCGTATTAACTTTTGGTATCTCGCATTAACTTTTGGTATCTTGCATTAACTTTTGTATCTCGTTCAGTCGTTATATTCACATAATTCTATTTCTTGGACTAAATATTAGTAATTCCATCAGAGAAAGCATTAGCCTAAGTCTGGTGGATATTAGGCGCCGCAACTGCCACCATTTTACGGCGAATTTAGATGGCAAATTTGTGCCATTGTGCCGGAGCGAAGCAGCCTAAAACACAATTAAGGGAAGTAAAACCCTCCTAAAAATGTGCTCCAAATGGCCAGGAGACAAATGCACAAGAATGAGCTTAGAAATTACATTAGACTCTGAGTCTGCATGAAGACTTTCACGACTGCTCGGCTAATTCCCGTAATGGCCTCCAAACTGACTTCTGCGGAATTAGGTTGTTAGTCTCAAGAATAAAAGTGATTAAGATTATTAGTCGTTAGGAAAGATTATATTATATCATGGAATTGATTTTTAAATTCTATTTCTTTACATCAATGATATAATACTGAATTTACTCATTTTCACAGTGAAATTTTTTCTCTCAAATCGTTTTCCCTTGACTAGGCCTTTCTCAGAGGACCTCCCAGAGCACCACCACGACGGTGAAAAAAAAAATCTCAAAAAAAATTTTCACGGAGAAATGCTCGCGGAAGACATTTTTACAGTGAAATTGTCTCAGCCCAAAAAATTTTGCCGTCTTATGAAATTAATGTATAACTAATGACTAAGACTATTTAACAATATTATTTGACAAAACCTTGAAGTTAGCATTCATAAAATGCGGAATACTGAAGGACATCGCTCTGTTTTTTCTGTAGGTATAATGAGCTTACCTGTAATTAGCACAAAGGTAGAAATGGCATTATCTCTATAGATTATTAATGGGAACTTAATTGATAGCATTTAGTGAAGGAATTAAGAGCTTAGTTTGCATCCTTTGAGGGAATTAACCCCTCATCGCCTGGATGCTCTCGCCCACAGTGTTGTTTCTACCGCTAGGTTACGATGAGGAGGTAGTAGAGGGTTATGTGGCTAAAAAGTCTATCGCAGGACTAATTACAAAGCACATTGAAAAAACAATGCACATGGTTAATTGTAATGCAGTTGTCTCAATAGGTAAAA
Organism: Caprella mutica; assembly: GCA_947561585.1. Classification (NCBI taxonomy): domain Eukaryota; kingdom Metazoa; phylum Arthropoda; class Malacostraca; order Amphipoda; family Caprellidae; genus Caprella; species Caprella mutica. Next base: position 41,469 of record CANNZV010000165.1, read on the forward strand.
TTGCACACATTCATGAAAGTGTACGAGATAATTTATAAAGCTTTACACATTTTGGTTGCTAAATGTGATATAATTCAAAGAATAATTACGATAAAGATTGGGTAATTTAGCAAAACTTATAGTTTGGTCTCTTCAGTATAGCCAACGATTAGAAAAATTGTCAGCCATGTAAACTCATAAGCAGAAAAAGAAAATTACATTAATTTAATATATTTTCAATACAATATAAATAACTGATAGTATACTAGATAGCTTACTAATAACTTTTGAACTAAGGTCATTCTTTGCAATAAAGTTCAATCCTGGAACGCGTCTGAGAGGTCCGTTTCGGTGGTAATACAGATTTATACTTCAAAAACTTGACTAGAGTGGCTGAAAATTCGTTACTGTAATAGTCTATGTCATATTCATTTATCATACAAAATATCAATGAAAATCATGCAATATGTATTGTTCTATTTAGTTTTATATATCAAATATTTCGTCATACCAAAAAATAGCTAATATTCATGAAGTGATTTTACTGGTGTGACTGAAAATGTGACGCAACGGCGATTGCATTGCAAACTGGCTCCACGGAACAACCTGATAACAAATGATAAGAAATTTCAATATAACAAACTGTAGCATTATTTTCATTGATATATACAATAAATGAATATGTCATTTAAATTCGCGGAGTTTCAGCAAGTCAAGTCAATTAGTTTTTGAATTATGAATCTATTTTCCCCCCGGAACAGGCCTCTCTTGATTAAACACGTATCTATATTTAAAATTATCATATGGTACCTCCATCTTTTTTGAAATAATAATCCTGCTGTTAACAGTTTCTGTATGTTGCTTTGATTTAGGTGATTGTTTTCCAAATATGATAGAATCCTGAAAAGTTCAAATATTTCAACCACTCCCGTTAATTTTTAGCAACATGGACAGTTGAAAACAAAAACGATTAATTATAAGATCTCATTGGTTAATACCTGTGAGGTATTAGTAATTGGCTAATTTCCAAATAGGTAATGGAATTAGGAAAATATAAGTATTGCTAGGTTAGTAAGTTTCTATTCCAGGTATCTATTAACTATGAAGAATTTACCTTGAATTGCAGGTATCTCATAGTGGAGTGTTGCAGAACTTCCGAACAACAATCACTTTACTGAACTATTTTAGCAGAAACTGTTTCCTACTGTCATACATATACACAAACAATATTACTTGTGTATATTAAGTTTATCAAATCAATTGACTGCCTAGTAGTTTCCTTTCCACACTGAAACACTTCGATCATAAAACAGCTTTTGAATTGAAACACAAGGTCTTTCATGACAGCAAAACCGTTACGAATTTTCCAAAGGTTCATTCACTAACTGCCTCACTTATCTAACTCAGACGAAGAGCTTGCAGTAGCCTCTTGAAAGTTTATTTTGAAGCAAGAAGGTAGGTAGCGCCATGGCATTTCTAACCAAAAACTAAGAGTCGGCTAAGGAATCACTAGCCGCATCACATTTTCCTTAACTCTGGAAACATTTTTGCAGATTTCAAGATTATTTTTATTAATTTGAGACTGGAAGTGGATGTCGGTCCTAAATTGTCTTACAAATTTGAGGTTAGTTGAGTACCTAGGTTGAGCTCAAACTTAGACTTTATGAAGAGCAGAGAGTTGTTTATAGTTAATGGACTTCTGATTTGCCAAATTAGGACTGCAATTTGAGACTTGTTGCGATACTATTTAAAGAAGCGAAGAAATACGTATGTGTGTACCTACTTCTAAAGATCTGATGTACATCTAAAGTTACTGAAAAACGAGATATAAGAATATTTTAATTGTAGTCATTTAATTGACTAATTAAAAATATTCTCTTTTAGTGTTTGTTCTCTCCTGTTGGGTGCATACCATCAAATTTAATTTGATGGTTATATATATTTTATCCAAAGAATCTGAAAATCCTATTAGTTTTTTTTTAATTAACACTTTTTGTGTTATGAATGTTTGAAGTTAAAAATTCTCTATCTATATTACTAAAGGATTAAAAACTTCAAGAAAACTCCTGTTTTCTTTGAAAATATTCAAACAATATGAATTTTTATATGTAGCTGCAGATTTTTGTATCCGCTAGTTTGTTGTACTGCACATTTCATGATTGTTCAATAACCTGGCAAGGAGGTTCGGGATATACAAATATCGGGCATCTCCTGTTTAGGTGATAGTTACAATTGGACAAATCAATACTGATTAATGTGCAACGAGGTTAGGATCATCTAACCTCGTTTATTTATGTGCCCCCCCCCCTCCCCTTGCCAGATCATCTAACAATCATGGCAAACTAGCGGATACAACAAACTACATTACGATCATCTATATCGAGATTCTTAAAAATGAGAAGAAATTACAAACTTTGTATTTAATCAGTAATAGATAGGTGATAAATAACTTCATACTCTCATAGATAAAAAAGCATTACTTAATACAAAAGTTAATGTTTAATATTATAGAAACAATGAATAGTGCTTATATTCCTATATAATTCGTTTAATTATTTTAATAATTGAATATTTTTGGGAACCAATCTTAGCATAAAATTATGATCAGAAAAGTCATACGGGAGTTCAAACTAATCCAATTTGGTAGGAAATTTGTAAGGAAAATTTTATACGAAATTGTTGAATAAATTCATGGAAATGCAATATTTTTCCTAATCAATTTTAGAAGTGTTTAAAATTGATACCATATGAAAATATTGAAATCACAACAGTACGAGGTCCTCGAAGGGCCTTCCCTTTCTCACTCATTCACTTCAGATTTCTAACAAATAGAGCCTCTTGAAGTTAAAATACATAAAGCTGTGCCACAGTCCACACTAATGATTTCTACCATAACTATTGTCACAACGTGTCCAGATTTTAGGTGAAACTTTATCGAAAATTGTAAACAAAAACACAATGATCAAAGTCTGCATAAACGCCACTTTCAGTGCTAGTGTAAACCAGTGAGGTCATTCACACGAGTGATGGTTTTTAAAATAATTTGTTAGAAAGAAAATACGTCTGAAACTTTCCGTTGCTTCATTCTTTTTCATTCAAATTGCTTTGATTCATGACGTCTGGGAAATAAAGTTAAATTTTTCTAAACAAAAATTAACTGATGTTAGTTTTATAAACTGAATTCATGGAACATATATCGATTCAAATTTAAAACACCAAAGAATTAATGTTGAGTATAGGATATCCTCTATATAAGGTATAGAACAGTATGACTTTTAGGGCCGTACACACGTAGGGTTTTTTAAGTCTTTCCACCAGACTTATTGCTAAGCTCCTCCTACTTTTTCCACGAGAATATAAGTTTTTTCTTATATTCTCGTGGAAAAAGTAGGAGGAGCTTAGCAAAAAGTCTGATGGAAAGACTTAAAAAACACTGCGTGTGTACGGCCCTCTACTCAGTCATTCATATATGGAGTGATCAAACGGTTAGTATAAGAGAGAGTGTTAGCTATTCGGTTTTCCCGTCACAATGTTCAAATTACGACACACTACTCAAATTACGTCACTCCGGCCGATAATAGAAGTCTCATTCCTGGACACAAATAAAACAATTAGGCACCATGTGACGTACAAGAGATGATCTCTGTCCAGAAATTCTAGCAAACCTGTTTGTGAATGGACTTGGAAACTCCCTTTGTAGGTATACGGCCTTCTCATGAGGAAAATTATATCCCCATTCTAAAATTGAAACAAACTTAGACAACTCTATTTCAGATACGATTTAGATACCTTACTAATGGTTTATTATAAATCACATGGCAAGGTTTAATGTAACAAACGAGTGTTGGTTTTATTCACTAAATCTACAGAAGACACGTGGAGTGATACAACAAATGAGTGACACATGTCACAAAGGGAATGAAACGCACAGGAATCAACTTAGGAACCAGATACAATATCAACGTAATAGTAATTATTAGGGTTGTGACAATATGTTTCTAAAATCATAGATCCTGAAAATAGTATAGACGGAGAATATTAAACAGTACTGGATCGTTCTACACAGCAGTATATAATATTCTATGCCATTTCATTTTGTTTATTCTATGATATTCTTAATATCTATCTATGATTTTATAAGCATATTGCAACAACCCTAGTTATTTCTCTTTATAAGCCATACCTGACTCAATTATGTTATTCTATAGCAAGATTCTATTGTTTTCCGAAAAACATGTTAATGTATAACACTAAAATAATATAAATTGGTATTCATGTTAACACAAAATCAACTCTCTCATCTATCATGGCGGAAAAGTAACTTTATACTTTTATATGTTTATTGCAAGAAAACAAATTCTACTACAAATATCAAATAAATATGAATTTATAGACAAAATCTCGAAGTATTTTTACTATGTGTATGATACAGATAAAAAACTCCCGTAGGAGAAACCATGGCCATATTTAAAGAAGCATTTTCAAGTCTCTTAATTCCACATTGCGGTGAAATCTCATGACCTGCTCGATATCCTGATTTAACCCCTCTCCTTTTCCTTTGGGGGTATCTTCAAAATCAAAAACTTAAAAATAAGCCTGAAAATTTCAAAAAGTTGAAACTCAACATAATTAAAGAAATTGACTAAATAACGAGGGACGTATTAGAAAATGTTTTGCAAAATACTGTGCGGAGACTGCGCTCTTGTTTGAACAATAACGAAGAACATTAAAAAAAATTAAATCTTTTGTCTATACTGCAAAATAATCTTTGAGATTTTGTCTATAAATTCATATTTATTTGATATCGATAGTTGAGTTGGTTTTCTTTCAATAAACATTTAAAAGTGTAAAGTTACTTTTCCGCCACCCTGTATATTGAGACTAATTAACCAAATTATATATGGAAAATTATTCAACAGTAAATAAACTAAGAACAATAATTAATTTATGATCACAAAAGTCATCTTCTCAAAGCAAACTGAAAAAATAACCAATATTCAAATCAAATATTTTTTTTCTCTACCAAGAAAGTTCCTGAAGTCTTGACTAATGTACTCCAAAGAAATCTCCTGACGCCATTGGAGCATGGGTAATACCTAATCTTTATTCACTGAATCCACATTCACATCGGAAATGTTATTTGCTCTTCCACAATCTCAAAGAGTTAACGAAGAATTTTGTCGACTCGAATTATTGTCATCACGCTTGTCAGACTCTCCTCCAATAATCCGCCAAGATATTTCCCATCCTCCCAAAGCAGTAGAGTAACTCTTTCCGTGATTGTTCTTTTATCCTGAAGTGTAGGTTTGATATTTTCATTCAACAATGTAGGCTCATTTTCGTAACATTGGGAATAAACAGAATTATCGATAACAAATAAGATTGCATCTGGAAATTTATTTGATTAATAACCATGTTGTTCTATTTCAGCATTAATATTTTCTTCCATATTTTTAATACATATAATATATTTCTTACAGATCGATAGGGTTTACTCAATTTAATGATATCATTTGATTATGACTATAATAAAAATAAGTATTTTCAACAAATTGAATAAAAGTCACTGATGATTACATTAATGGTTATTTCGCTAATATATTTCAGCTAAATTGTTAACAGATCATTTACTCATGTTACTGAGAGCATTAGCCAGTGGATGAGGTTAAACCGAGCGTTCACTTATGAAGAAGGTTAGATGCAGCCTGTCGATTCCCCGAGAAGCCCATTAAGGCTTTATTGCAGGAAGACGCGTTCACTTGGCAGATCTTTAGAAACTGCTGCTATCTGACCAAGACGAAGCACCTCCACTAATGACCCAGACTTAGTTTAGCTCATTGAAGCAGGAAGCATATCTTCAGTGTTAGGGATGTGGATTGCATCAACAAGACTCTCTTCAACGGACTCGGTATCGTCTGAATTAGATGGAAAATAAGAAAGCTGAAAAAGCCTAATTGGCCTGGTAACGAAAATCTACATAATTATGAATCACAATGTCGATCTTTGTTCTAATTAGTTCTATGTTAAACTGCAACAATATAATCAAACCAGAAACTCTCGTAATATTTCTAATTCTAAAACTCTGTTCTAAAAATAATTGTTAATTGCAGTTTCTTTTGATAATTGGCAATGTTTAAGATGCAGAGAATGTACTCATTCCCATCCACCCCTCTGGACGATCTGTTAAAACATCCGGTCAGTCTCTGACGCACAAAAGACCGGACAGGGCTAAGTGAATACAGTCCTTAAGACTCTAATGGTGGATACTTAGCCTCCCTCTTTTCAGACGGTATTCATTGGCTTACTTTTCTTCTTTGGAGAGCCCGCGCCACCAGTTTTTTTCAAAGATCTTCTACAATATGTTGTCCTAATTGCTTATCGGTAGTATAAAATAAAACAGATGTGATTACTCCATTAGATACAAAATCAGCTTTCTTCGGCATTTAAAGATTAAATAGATTAAACAAAATAAATCTGAAGATAATTTTATTAATCATGACATAGATATAATATATGTAAGTTAAATTTAGATGCAGTGGTAGAATAGATCTTGGATTGATCTTTGCTAATTAATTAATTTAATTCAGTAAGACAAAAACGAAATAGTAAATATTCCCTTCTATAGAAATTACTCAATTATGAAATAAATAATAAATAAAAGATAAAAAATTATTCTAATAGCAACTTAAAATAACCCAGAGACAATTCCTATGACATTACATTAACAAATGAAGTTCAACCTCCATGTGTATCTTTTGCCGAAATAAAAACGCGAGGACTACCACACTCTCCATGTTAAATTCCATTATCTCCATGAATACTTAAACTTGATTCAACCAAATTATTTCTACGCTCCGAAATGATCACAAATGGGGATAATTCCGAGGAAAATTTCCATGAAGCTTCCCGTTACAAAGGAAAATGAGAGGAATAAATAAGGGAGTTGGATGCTAGCCTCGCATGGCTTCTTGGAGCAGTCTTTCACTGCGCTATTCCTGCGGAGACTCTCTTCTTGGCGGCTAGCGGAGCCACCACGCTGGAGTATCAAATAGGCTGGGAGCATTACAAGATGGCTAATTTAATCGAGCTAACCAAGGCGCTATTCAGAAGGAGGCAGTAGCATATTATTATCATTACTATATGCTCTCGTGGTGGAGTTACATTAGTGTTAGTGGCTGGCTAGATGGCTTTATTAGTTATGTGAGGCGGTAATAAGATGGTGTGGGGTGTGCAGACACAAGATGCTTTGTTATCATTAGATGGAGGATAATATTAAATAATGAAGCTACTTCTATCTAGTTTGCACGGTAATCCATCAGTGTTACAGCTAGGAGACAATGGAATATATGAAAACAATCTTTAAATCAATCTTCAAAATGTCATTTATGTAAAATGATAACTTTATAATGAAAGTTATTTCATTTTGGTATATTACCAATTTATTTTTAATGTATTTCTAATACATCCCGTTTTGATATTCATTCGAATTCACTGAATCTCTACGGTTTAAACATTGATTTTAAATTGGATTGAGAATTAATTTTTTCAAATTATAGTTTTGTAACTGTTATCTTATCAAACTTTTAATTAATAATGAATTACAGCAATAAAATTTAATAAAAATTCCAATTAATTCTCAAAACTTACAAAATGTGAATTCTTTAGTAGGTACTGGTCAGAAAGAGCAATCTTTTTAATTTTTGACTGAGTGCTTAAATCTATTCATGATTTGCACGAATTATTCATTATTTTACTCTATCCTCGTATTTAAAATGTTCACAGTAACTCCATCAGTGCTATTCATGTTTTTTTAGAGATACGGATTATATATATGCATTCACACAATAATATCTACAAATTTTCGCTATAAATTAAGTGAACTAAACAATAATCGAAATTCAAACCTATACGAAGTTTCATATAGAAACTTTCCAGACGTTATCACACATTATTAAGGGAGAAAAGGAGTGTGTAATAATATAGGCTGACGATCGGAAGTACATTTGCAACTTGTCACCAGTTTCGGAAGAGATTCAACTTCTCACGTCATCCTTTGACTCCCTAATGTTCTCCTGTAATGAAGAGGACTGGTGATATATTTTCTGCGTCAGTGACTTCTGATCACACACTTGGTTAGATCTTGGCTCGCTCTTTGGATAGCAATGAGCTAGTCACTAACTCTCATAATTTCTAAAGTTTGATCTATAGCAGATACTTTGTTGTCAAAGAGCTTATTTGTCCATCCTTATAATAATGGTTAAATAACGTTTGGAGATTTTATACGAATTGGAAGACATAACCCAGGCAGTAAATTTAAAATCGGTAGTGTTATTGTCAATGATGGTATTTTATCGTGAAATATCATAAAACAGACATTATCGCCGATACTTTTTCTCGATAAACTATCAATGATTGAGATTCTAAGAATAGATTTCGTCATAGATAGATGACGGATTTTCGTCCACGACATATCGTCATAGATGACGATCTTTATAGTATCGATTGTAATCTCCGCTCAAAAGTTTTTAATAATATCCCACTAAATATAAGAAAATCTAAATAAATTATTTCTTATAACTCCTATAACTTCACAGTCATTGCATATTCATAATCTTACTGACTATACAGTTTCATTAATATTTCTTTTATATCTTCAATTTAGTTTGGAATTCGTCATTGTCTATAATATATTTAATTCATTATGATTTAACTTTCTAGTATTTTATATTATATAATGAAAATTATACCTATTCCTAAATTTTCAAAACAATCGCAATATCTTTATGTAGGTTATTTATTATGAAATTACTTTAAAATATAATTATAATTAATTCTTTTAAGCTAATATGTAATAATTATTAAATCATTGAATTATAAAGTCCGTTAAATTCCCAAAAATGTAGTTAAAAATTTATAATAATGGAAACTATTTTAAATATTAAACATTTAAGTAACTTCTTTCAAGATAAAATTGCACATTATTTTCTGAAACCCTGGAAAGCGAATCACATATTCGAAAACTGTTTAGGTTTCGGGCTTCTGATGATCCAGTCCCAAAGAGGCTTTGAATAATGGCTTACATTGAACTAGGCAATCTTTGATAGTCTGTCTCAACGGTCATTCTCCTCAGGCCCATTTATATTTGAATACCTGATTAGGACAACTTTCTTGTTAATTCTACCAAAAGAAAATTTCCTAACATCATCTAGAAATTTCAAAAATCAGCAAATGATGTAACGTAGAAATAACTAATGAAGTTCAATCTATATATAAAATGACTTTGTAAACCATCACTGCTTTAGCAAAAATCAAAGCATTGGCTTATCAGTATGACAAAGTCACTTTCCTATAACGTTCTGACATTGATAGGTTATGCACAGTTCAAAATGAATAAAGACAACATTTCTTAAACTCAAACGATCTGATCATTCAATATTTCCTTCAATTTAAAAAATATATAATTTCATATTTAGTAGATCATATATAAATATCATCACAGTGTATTTTATTATTCTTTAATAAGTTAGGTGAAATGGGCAGCCTTTTCCGTGTGGGTTTACACGATGAGTTGTAGGTCAGGTTTTAGTCTTCCGAACGTAAGTTCCTACCAATAATTCATCACATATCCGATCAAGAGAATTTTATATTCTGGACGATACAATAAAGCTTATGAAACTGAGACAACTTAGTAAACAAAATATAGAATATATGTTAAATAGATGAGGCAGTCTTCAGAAAAATAAAACTCAATGTCATTTATTCTCATGTATAAGAAATGGATCTTTTATGATATTGAGAGTAGTATTAGTGAAGGAGTAACAACTCAAGAATATCATATATTTTTTGGTATTAGATATAGATTTTATATGTTATTCAAAGTAGTTGTTAGAGAAAGCAGTACCAACTAATGGTAAAGAACATACTTTATTTTCTTTATATTTGTTTTGGACTTTAATGATTATTCATAATGATGGAAACAAAATTTTGAACGCAAATAAAAATTGTTGTACTATAGTTAGGTAAAATGAAGCAATAGTCAGTTACTTGTAGCTAAAAACATACCAGATGGAAATTAACAAAATTGTGGTCTTTTACTATAATTTACACAATAAGAATAGCCTGGTGTACAGTTATGTTGGTAAAAATGTAGATTTATTTGATAAGTTATAATTTATTAAGGATCACCTGTAGAATCTGCACCCCAGTCCAGTTTGGGGTGCAGATTGTACAGGAGTGAAATCATTGGGGTGCAGATTGTACAGGAGTGAAATCATCCGGGTGCAGATTGTACAGGAGTGAAATCATTGGGGTGCAGATTCTACAGGTGATCACTTATTTGTTGCCTTTTTCATTATTAGTAGTGAGAAAAGTGCAGTTTCGTTAAGAAGTTTAACCCCATTTACTATAGATTTAATCGTTAAGATAAATTACAAGCAGTGAAACAATCGTCAATGTGAAATCATTTATTTATTATCATTCAGTTCTTTAGATTTAATAGAAATAAGCTTATTGGTGTCATTTACTTATGTGCAACTAACCAAACTTTGTATGGTTCATTTCTCTCAATCAAATCAAATCTTGTTATTGCATCTAATTTTTAAACAACCAGACATAATATCACGAGTTCATTCCAGGAGAAGCTACAGAATAACTGTATTCTCCTCAAATCTGATATCATCAACCATACATATCAGCGACTAGAGTTGCTACGTACGTCCGACCCAAACAAAAGACAGTTCATGAGTTCTTCTTGACGCACTCGAGATCTCTTCACACAATCCAAAAAGCTTTCCCAAAGTGACAAGCTGAGTTAAGCCTGTTCATACTAACCCATCCATGTAATATCTCTTACTCCTATTTGCTCATCGGTAAACCTTAGACTTGCCATTTATGCTTTTTGAAATCCGAGAAATTTGCAGGTCTTTCTATATTTGGAGCGCGAAGGCCATGATCTGCAAAGTGGCTTTCTTATGTATGCTAATGTGAGTCAGTCTCCAAACTTCACAATTTGTTTTAGGCAGCAAGCTTCTTCACCGCAACTGTTTCATACACTTACTTAGTTTACTACAACACAAGATATCCTCGCATTTTCCTATGAAATATATTGCTTTGCAAATTCAACTAAAAGAAGTTAGCCATAAAGAGAATTCCTGAGGATTTTATTACATGCAGAGGACGCATATAAAGTACAAGGCACAACCTAGCTATATGGTGGAGAACTGTATTCTCTATGGAAGTGCTTATTTAAAGTGACATACACATGCCTATTTATGATAATAAAATGAACTATATTCAGAAATGCGACAACGACTTCGCCGGCGTCTCAAATTATCCTTTCTATAATGATGACAAATTTTTATTTCGTGGATAAACATTGGAACACAAAAGACAGGCGGCTGATTCATCACTTCTGGCAGCGATATCTCAAGACGTAGATATCATCATCACATTCAGAGGCAACGGACTTGAAAAACTGGAGTCATTAGGAACTGGAGTCGCGGTGTATGGCGGCGATAAAGGCACCACGCGAAATAGCAGCTGTAACATCCCTTTGGTTACCAGATGTAAGATGATATAGTTACACTAAATAGTTGACATTGGTTTGTTCCATGGGAATCTTAGTGTAAAAATAAAAAACGAGAACAAGTTTCATTTTTTCAATAATTCTCATTTTTTATAATTTCAGTTACTCTGATTGGTTGAATGTATATTTTGAATAAATATTCAAATTTTCAATCAGAATTTTTTTTCTGAAAAATATTATTTTGGAATTAGCAGCGAATGGGCCGGGTGGGTCCCGTCTGATACTGTTATTGAAATAAAAACGAAAGCGCTTGGGTAATCTAGTCTTTTCTGAACTTCGCCGAGGATATTTTCCTCAATTGTGTATGATAAAAAGTGATGTCTCGCAAAATAAGCTTCCAAATAATGAAGAACATTTCAAACATTGTTCTGAACATAATTCATATTGTGGAAAAAAATTTCAATAATATTAGTTGACAAGCAAGTTTTCGTGAGTTTGTAAAAGAGATTCTAAACAAACCAATCTATGATCCGTTATTCTATGTTATTCGCAGAGAAAAAGATCATAAAGGGAGAAAAAAAAAATTCCAGAAAGAGAATCAGAGTTTTGACCCTTGTTTACGTCCGTCTCTATTCATATATTAAATTTTGATATATGATCCACATATTAAATATAAATTTATGGTTCAAATATTAAATTTTAAACTATGGTTTATATATTAAATTTTAATCTATGATTTATGGATTAAATTTTATTATTTGATTCATAGATTATATTTTAATCTATGACTCATAATTAAATATTATTATTCGATTCATACGTCAAATTATTACATATGTTTCATAACAAACAACTCTTCATGCCATTAAAACCTATTATTCAAAACAATTTCTAAATTATAGTTTATAAAATTTTCTCCCATCGCATAGAGTTAATTCTGATTTTCATTCATTTTGAATGATAAGATTGTGAAATTTTCGTACCGGAGGATTGAATTTTGGCTCTTGTTTGAAAGTTAAATGTTTAACTGAATTAGAACCTCTTGGTAAAGCATATATTATGGAACTTATGGCTAAAAACAGTTGGCGTTTAAAATTAAATTTCTTAAGAAAAAGTAGGTTTAATTGCATCCATATCTCTTTATAGTGTAATAAAATTTCATTAAAGAAATGAGCCAACTAACAAGAATAAGTAGGTATTATCAGAGAAAAGTGTCTTCCTATGATGTTAATTTTTCAAATCACAATTTTCTAATTTCCTATCTTTTTCAAATCTTAAAATTTTTCGTCGTGTATCTACCCAGTGCAATTTTAAAATATCTACAAGCATTACAATCAGTAAAGTTTCTTTTTGGAAATACGAAATCAGTAAACTGCGAAAAAATAAAATCACGGATCCACTTTTCTTTGACTGTCTGTCACATTACTTGGTGCTATCACTCCGTTGAGATAAAGAGGCCTGGAGTCGAAGAACCTCTCTTGTAAGATGAAGTCTGATTCTCTCTTTGTTCGAGTGAGAATTAGATGAGGCCAATATGAAGATAATAATAAAGAGTTATTCCTCAGTGTTGGAGGAGGGATGAAGACATTAGGAGTTGGGAGGAAGTGACTGACACTGGCCACATGACTGATGGCTAATGTCCTGCAATTGATATGTCTGCCGTGCGGTATTATTCTGATGTATTGGATAATCTATGTAGGCGCCACCCAATTGTCCCTAGATTGTAGAGGGCACAGAGATAATTTATGTAGGCGCCACCCAATTGTCTCTAGATTGTAGGTAGCACAGAGATAATCTATGTAGGCGCCACCCAATTGTCTCTAGATTGTAGGTAACACAGAGATAATCTATGTAGGCGCCACCAAATAGCCTCTAGATTGTAGGTAACACAGAGATAATCTATGTAGGCGCCACCAAATTGTCCCTTGATTGTAGGTAACACAGAGATAATCTATGTAGGCACCACCAAATAGACTCTAGATTGTAGGTAACACAGAGATAATCTATGTAGGCGCCACCAAATTGTCCCTAGATTGTAGGTAACACAGAGATAATCTATGTAGGCGCCACCAAATAGACTCTAGATTGTAGATAACACAGAGATAATCTATGTAGGCGCCACCAAATTGTCCCTAGATTGTAGGTAACACAGAGATAATCTATGTAGGCGCCACCAAATAGACTCTAGATTGTAGGTAACACAGAGATAATCTATGTAGGCGCCACCAAATTGTCCCTAGATTGTAGGTAACACAGAGATAATCTATGTAGGCGCCACCCAATTGTCTCTAGATTGTAGGTAACACAGAGATAATCTATGTAGGCGCCACCAAATAGACTCTAGATTGTAGGTGACACACGGATAATCTATGTAGGCGCCACCCAATTGTCTCTAGATTGTAGGTAACACAGAGATAATCTATGTAGGCGCCACCCAATTGTCTCTAGATTGTAGGTAACACAGAGATAATCTATGTAGGCGCCACCAAATAGTCTCTAGATTGTAGGTGACACACGGATAATCTATGTAGGCGCCACCCAATTGTCTCTAGATTGTAGGTAACACAGAGATAATCTATGTAGGCGCCACCCAATTGTCTCTAGATTATAGGTAACACAGAGATAATCTATGTAGGCGCCACCAAATAGTCTCTAGATTGTAGGTGACACACGGATAATCTATGTAGGCGCCACCCAATTGTCTCTAGATTGTAGGTAACACAGAGATAATCTATGTAGGCGCCACCCAATTGTCTCTAAATTGTAGGTAACACACAGACAATCTATGTAGGCGCCACCAAATAGACTCTAGATTGTAGGTGGCACAGAGATAATCTATGTAGGCGCCACCAAATAGTCTCTGGATTGTAGGTGGCACAGAGATAATCTATGTAGGCGCCACCAAATAGTCTCTAGATTGTAGGTGGCACACAGATAATCTATGTAGGCGCCACCAAATAGTCTCTAGAGCAGTGGTTCTTAAACGGGGGTGCGCGGCACCCCTTTGGGGCATGGATTGCTTATAAGGGGTGCATGAGATGGCTGTTGTTAATATGTTCGGTTCTTGCTATTAATATCATGCAGAATATACATGAAGTATATTTTCCTCAAAATGTTGTGATTTGAGGTAGTTATAAAAATATACGAATTTTCTGATATAAACACCTAATTATCAGTTTGGCTTTCGATAATTTTTTTATATCTTTTAGTGTGTGATTTATCGTTTTGGGTGCCTGTAACTTTTATTCCTTCTGTCCTATATTCTAAATTTCTAATGGATTTTAATTTTCCTTACCTAAAAAAATAATTTTACATATGTAAATAAAACAATCATTTTCCTTACTTTTTCAATTTGCATATTTAATTCTCAAATCATAGTAACCAAATATATTCTAATTGTAGCTTTTTTTCAATCTATACCAATGCAAAACAATGCAGAAAAGCAAGGGGTGCGTAGAGAAAAATACTTTGGGTTTAAGATTACATTCAAATGCATACATATGTATTCAATATATTCAATTTATCAAAAATTATATTTTTTTTTACTCTTTATAGATGAAACTCTCATATTTTCAATTAATAATTTTCGTGTGACCCCCGTAGTAATGATACTGCAGCAAATTATTTGTTATTCTTTCCTATCACTGTTTCTTTGATTTTTCTCTTATTTACACCAACTTTATGAAGCGCTGTTGATAAAATGACTATTTAACCCATTTTGTGACACACGGACGGACAGACGCGGCTCTTATTGTTATTCGCATAACTCAGAAAGTATTCAACCAAATTGCCTGATTTTTGGTGGAACGATTGGCCATTATTCAGGAACCAATTAATTAGAATTTAGGAAGCGTATTTACGTTAATTTGAAATTATTGAGTGAAAGCTTATAATTTCGATAAATTTTATAGACTTTATACTTCGATTGAAGAGGGAAACGAATCCTGGATGCAAAATTACAGATAGTCCACCACGAAAATAGATGAATATTGAATTTATAAATATCTATGAGAGAAAATTAATAAGTTGCCAAAGCAGTATTTAATAGATTTTGACGGCAACTGTTAATCATAATTCTAAATAGCTTTTAAAATTTCAAGCACCATTTCTCCTTGCTCTAATATTGTTTGTGCAATATTTTGTATCAACTCAATGGGGCCCCCTTTCCCAAACCCCCCGAAAGAGGCTCCAGTGCACCCTTTGGGGCGCACTCGTCCATGAGAGACAAATGAGCAGCGCCCCCCGCAATCTTTATCGCTCGAGCTATTTTACACCACTTTTTAGCCTGCTTTGGATTAAGGGCCTCTAGAGCCGGCAAACTGAATTTTATTCCGCTATTTTTGGAGTGAATTTATATTTGCAGTCATTCGGTATGCGAGTCATTATACTGAAGAGTCTTGGAGAAACTGGAGAGTAAATAACTAATGGTTAATTCACGAGGACATTCTACAACACACCATTTTCTCACTTCTAATCTATCCTAACAATGCCCGCCGTGTGTTCATTTATTTGGTGTCGCTTTTACACAACGGGTATTCAACGCGAAGAGTGCACGGAAATAAATTGATATGAAATTTAAATTCTTATGTTTTTATTGAATATGTGTTTATCTATAGATTATAGTATCAGCTTATGCAGAAATATAAATTTATAGAATTCACTACATTAATCTAACAATACAGTACTATTAAAAATCATTTATTCCTACCGGGAAAGTACACTTGTATACCTATTAATAAAGAGCACGGAGTCAGTTATCAGAAGGTGAATTAGAATAGATACGGTAACAAAAAGGCTACAAGACATTGCACATTTAATTAGTAAATACTTGGAGAAGTGCACAGTGAAGAATTAAAACAACCACCAATAGTTGTGAATAAAGTGCACAGTGAAGAGTTAAAACAACCACCAATAGTTGTAAATAAAATGCACAGTGAAGAGTTAAAACAACTACCAATAGTTGTAAATAAAGTGCACAGTGAAGGGTTAAAACAACTACCAATAGTTGTAAATAAAGTGCACAGTGAAGGGTTAAAACAACTACCAATAGTTGTAAATAAAGTGCACAGTGAAGAGTTAAAACAACCACCAATAGTTGTAAATAAAGTGCACAGTGAAGGGTTAAAACAACTACCAATAGTTGTAAATAAAGTGCACAGTGAAGGGTTAAAACAACTACCAATAGTTGTAAATAAAGTGCACAGAGAAGAATTAAAACAACCACTAATAGTTGTAATAAAGTGCACAGTGAAGAATTAAAACAACCACCAATAGTTGTAAATAAAGTGCACAGTGAAGAGTTAAAACAACCACCAATAGTTGTAAATAAAGTGCACAGTGAAGGGTTAAAACAACTACCAATAGTTGTAAATAAAGTGCACAGTGAAGGGTTAAAACAACTACCAATAGTTGTAAATAAAGTGCACAGAGAAGAATTAAAACAACCACTAATAGTTGTAATAAAGTGCACAGTGAAGAGTTAAAACACCCACCAATAGTTGTAAATAAAATGCACAGTGAAGGGTTAAAACACCCACCAATAGTTGTAAATAAAGTGCACAGTGAAGGGTTAAAACACCCACCAATAGTTGTAAATAAAGTGCACAGTGAAGGGTTAAAACCACCACCAATAGAATGTCCAATCACAGTCCTAAAGTTCTATAATGTCATTCACTAGTTGTACATTAATATTAACTTTTCTCACAGTGGTTCATCTTTTTCTCGAGAAGGTGAGGGAAGTATTGACTTCAAAAGAATAGCATCACATGGGCCTCTCTCTGCCTGTCAGGGCATCACTTGCTAACTTTCTCAGACCGTGTCTTATATAACTCGGGACAATTTAACACTATACCCACCAGTCAATTGGACTGCTTTTTAATTTTCAAACATTTCTATCTCGTAAATTATTATTGTTAGATCCTTAAAAATTTTAATATAAGGAGATATTTCGACTCGTAATTTAATTGGTATCCATGATACGACTCGTAATTTAATTGGTATCCATGATACGACTCGTAATTTAATTGGTATCCATGATACGACTCGTAATTTAATTGGTATCCATGATACCTGTAGGTATAATGGATACCAAACTATATATCACTGGAACCATATGCCCCCCGAAATTAATTGTCCATATTTTACATCATTTATATATCTTGCTCTAAAACAAAAAATTATTGGACGATGACATTGATTGTTTTTGTGATAATAATAATTGGTTCGAGTGAAAGAAATTGATAATAAAAACGTAGTTCTTTAAATAAAAGTTTTGCTATATTTGAGTCAGAAGATGAAAAAGTAGATATGCGCTAATTATGCAAAGACGAGTCAAATCTTAATGGAACTCTATTATCTGTAGGTAGCCGATATTGTATAAATATATTATAGATTTGAAATATCAATTACCAGAAGTGATTTAATATTTTCAATGGGTTATTAATAAAAAAAACCGCATCAATATATTTTCAATAATGACCTAGTGAGATTTTTATCCGGTAATTAATATCTGGAAATTGTTTAACTACCCTAAATGTGAAATAATGTATATCACGGATAAAAGAATCTTCTGCTAGCTGTATAAAAATGACTAGATTACTAAAATATTTTCAAGAAATTCTAGCTATACATCATTTTAAACTAATAAGTAATAATACACAGAAGTGTATTATTACACTCTGAGTTAATTTAGGACCAATTTGGCAAAATTATAATTTTGAGTTTTATTAGGTTCAAAAGTTGTGTATATTCCTGTATAACTACACATGAGAATCGCTTTCTTTTTCACTTTTAATGTAATTGAATAACCTCACTAATAGTATTTTAGATTTGATATTAAGCAAGCTAATATCAATAATAAAATTATTTCAATGTTTATTTTGAACAGGAAAAGTATCATTATAATTTACTCTATTTTTTTTCATTCAGAAAGTGAAAGTTACAATTTTTTTAAGAGTTGCTAGTAGCTAATTAATATTTAAAACTTTTTAGATATGATTACCAAATATATAGCACCTTTTCCTAACAATGAAACCTGTGTTCCAGAAAGCTTGGGATGTAAAAATAGGCTGAATGAATTTTATTACAAAGATGTTCATTAAAGATACTAGCAAACAATAATCATTTTTACCTTATTGAGGTCGTATTTTAATTTCAAAACTTCTGTTAACTCTATTTGCAGAGATATATTGCCACATACTATCATTGTTATAACATTTGCTTCGGAACAAAAGTTCATATAGCTGAAGTCAAAAATGAAATTATCAACAAGGGACTATGCAGAAGCAGTCGATAGGAAAGAGGCTACTAATGATGTTACAAAAAATTATAAAATTTTAAAAGATCTTCGTTAACCAAATTATGACAGCTTGGACCTATCAGATCACTCTCTTCCATATTAGAATAAAGTTTATGCAAAATGCTCTTTTACAGAAGAAACAAGAGTCTTAGGGGAAGACTGTTTTAGCGAAATTATAGAAAATACATTTTATTAGGCCACTTAGACCCAAATAAGCAAAAGCTTCCAGGGCTACCTATATAATGAAGAGATTTATTGAAATTTAACATTATTGTTAGCTATTAGATGTAGAACAGATTGAGGAGAGCCTTACAGAATATCTGAATTATAAGGATAAAGTAGAGCAAATAAAACTAGCAATCTGCATTTACTAAGGTGTATACTTACTACTACCTAGCAACTTGATATTTTTCAGACAAATGTATTCACCCAATTTATTTTGGGTGCTTAATAACCCAGTTAACGACACCACTAAAACTTAACGAGTCACGACAATGCTATAAAGATAAGAAGATACTATTTCAAGCTAATCACAGCCAAGATTTGGTCTATCCTACCTAAAGTCAATGCTATGTTATAAAGCAATATAAGGGGTACTGTGATAATTGGTAAAATATAGAAGTCAGTCAATCTTTTGCTAACAGAGTAGTAAGAGAATGATTACAGGTAAAGCTGTATAAAAAAGGAGTCTCTATAGACAACAATTGCTGCACTTTTCTTGAAAAAAGAAAATAAAGAATAAAACCTACAGATGTCGATTAAGGCTCATTTTTTTGTGCATAGGCTGGCCGTTGTAACAACTTTACCTGTGCATAGGCTGGCCGTTGTAACAACTTTACCTGTGCACAGGCTGGCCGTTGTAACAACTTTACCTGTGCATAGGCTGGCCGTTGTAACAACTTTACCTGTGCACAGGCTGGCCGTTGTAACAACTTTACCTGTGCATAGGCTGGCCGTTGTAACAACTTTACCTGTGCATAGGCTGGCCGTTGTAACAACTTTACCTGTGCACAGGCTGGCCGTTGTAACAACTTTACCTGTGCATAGGCTGGCCGTTGTAACATCATTACCTGTGCATAGGCTGGCCGTTGTAACAACTTTACCTGTATTCCAACATTTCTCAATCTCAGAATTTGAGACAGTGACATCGAAACAGTTAATAGGAAAGCTAAGTTATTATTTGATTCTTTAACATCAGTAGATTCTATGAAAAGTAATTTTATTGTATTTCATAGTGATTCTATAAACAATATGAAAAGTAATTCCACATAAACCTATTAGCTACTGCTCAGACTGATGCAATAGAAATCAATTGGTAACATCATAACAAGTTCAATAAATGTAAGACTGAGTGTAGATTGCGTTGTTTCACACCAAGAATAAATGAAGAAATACATTAAGATACAAAATTCTCTTTTTATCATTGGTTTGGTAGGAGTAGAATTTTTTTTTTCTGTACCTAAGTAAGCACAATAAATTTGGAAGTGATTTGAGGTAATTAAATAGTATGTTTTCTACATTTATTCTTGGTGTGGCACGTTATTAACTAATAGCTATCTAGTTTAATTGTTTCAGAACAAAGTTTTAGCACAGGATGTACTTCCCACATATTCATTCTCCTCTCATCACACTCACTCTGCCCTCATCACACTCACTCTGCCCTCATCACACTCACTCTGCCCTCATCACACTCACTCTGCCCTCATCACACTCACTCTGCCCTCATCACACTCACTCTGCCCTCATCACACTCACTCTGCCCTCATCACACTCACTCTGCCCTCATCACACTCACTCTGCCCTCATCACACTCACTCTGCCCTCATCACACTCACTCTGCCCTCATCACACTCACTCTGCCCTCATCACACTCACTCTCCCCCTCATCACACTCACTCTCCCCCTCATCACACTCACTCTCCCCCTCATCACACTCACTCTCCCCCTCATCACACTCACTCTCCCCCTCATCACACTCACTCTCTCCCTCATCACACTCACTCTCTCCCTCATCACACTCACTCTCCCCCTCATCACACTCACTCTCCCCCTCATCACACTCACTCTCCCCCTCATCACACTCACTCTCCCCCTCATCACACTCACTCTCCCCCTCATCACACTCACTCCATGCCATTTTCCATTACAAGTGTCATAGCAGTGGATAAGTTACTCATTCTCTCTCTAGTTTTTTCTCTGGCAGATATTGCAGCGGAAAGTTCTTCTCGACACCTTTTCAGTTGTTGAAGGTGGTCCTCTTCGTTGTTGAGTGTAGGGTCTGAAGGAAGGTCCAAAGGCACCTTCAAGGGAAGGTCCACTTTCTTCTTCTCCTGTAAAATGGACTTCTATGAACACTTGTTATGACCTGGCATCTATTAGATGAAAGCCGAAAAATCTCCAAAATGAATAAAAGACAAGTCATGGTGTTTGATATCAGAGGTGATATTTTTCTTTAGATAACAGTGATTATTTTTATCTGAAAGAAGAATTGTGATTGTTTCTCCCTCTACCTATTACTCTTTTCAAAAAAAAAGTTGGATATTCCAAGTTTTTGTCCAAGGTATCCAAATGCAACAGTAAATCAATCTTCCAGAATCAAAGATGCTTTCACTTTCAAAAAGCTCCATTTAAAGAAAGAGCATCATCATTTTGAGAGTTTATTGGAGAATATTCTGATCATGATTTCATCATTTTTCTAATACCTATGCCTTTGGTATTGGTCCTTTTCCATCTTTTTCAAAAGTAAGTGAATTGTTGCTGCTTCCTTATTTTGAAAGGAGGCAAGTTCACTGTTCCTTCTTTATTTATTCCAATTTCTAATCCAAACCATACTAGCAGTAATGACTGAGAAAATAAAGTTCTATAACTCACAGGGGATTATCTGACGAATAAAAATATTGAAATCGTTTTATTGTATCACAAACTGTTGGTTTAGCTACCTTATGGCTTATTGAGCTTGATCTGAAGTTTAGAGCAAATAATACAAAAAATGAAATATGAATTGAACAAAATATTAAGATAGGTAGAAATATGAAGAAATAACTCAAATATTTCCATAGAAAATATGATCTGATTATCTCTTTCAAGTAGCTAATTGCTACGAATTCAACAAATACCAAATGAAGATATTAGGGAAGTTTCTTTATCATGTGAATAGTTATTCAAAAAAGTTTGGGACAGTTTATATAACTATATTGATACCAAAATAATTTAAAGTTAGCTACATATATGTAATATTAATTACAATGCTACATTGACAACTGCAAACTCTAGTGTTTGTAACTTAAATGGTAGCTTGAGGAAAACTCTTCCTATATTATATTGGGGATCATAAGGAATCAATTGAGCCATAACTTAAACAAAACTTTAAAGATTTGAAATAAAAAACTGAAATATAGTTACACTAAGTTTATAAAAACACAAGAAACAGGGAGAGTAACAACACAATAAGATGTAGATACTAACTTCATGCCATCAGAGAAATGATATTAAAGATACCTTAAATTAGTTAGCAGCTTACTGAACACTACCAACTAGTCAATTAGAATGTTTTTTTACTTTTCAAAGAGTTGTATCTCATAAATTATTAGTTATTGGTAGATACTTGATATTTTAAAATATGAAAAATAATTTATGACATCGCTACCTAGCTACAAATGTTTGCCAAGTATATTTCAGTCAAAGTGACTGGTTGGTAGCTAGTTCTAGTGTTAAACATCAATGATGCATACCTACCACAATGACAAACTTAAGAACTTAATAGAGTTAATGGTGGCTACTCACAGAGGCAGCTATCTTCAGTTGGTAAGTCTTCTCCAGCTGTTTGCTCAGTGAGCTCACATTGACTCTGTGTTTGCAGGTTGCGAGTAGCATCGCCTCGTAGTGAATAGCGGCTGTGAAACAGAAGAAATGTCAGATCAGGGAAGAAATCGCCTCATTCTTAAGGGAATTAAAAAATCTTTTGTCCTAACTAGGATAACATCACAGAGTTCTGACATTCACAGTACTCGGAAAGTAGGTGTTAACATAGTTCAAGAACCAGTCTGACTTTTAGAAATATCCCTATCATGTTAAAACCCTTTCTGAGTGCTATAAATATATAATAAAATAAACTGCGATATATTCTTGATCTAATTTGGTGAGAGTAACTTTGCATTTTTTAGAAATAAGATTAATAAAAGTAATTAGGTAGCTATCATAGATTAATAAAAAATTAGGTATTATTGATTGTGTTTCACTGATATAAAAAATTTAAATAAATTATAAAGATATAGCAACACCTAACTTAACCATGAAACAACCATCAGGTGTGAGAGGTCCGCTTCAGTCAGGAAAATAGATTTATAATTTGTCTATGACTTAATTATGTATCGAATGAATATCAATGAAAATATTTTACATTTTGTTTTTTATCATTTTTGAACAAGAGAGCGTAACATAAGCGAGGGTGTGATGAGGGGAGAGTGAGTGTGATGAGAGGAGAGTGAGTGTGATGAGGGGAGAGTGAGTGTGAAGAGGGGAGAGTGAGTGTGATGAGGGGAGAGTGAGTGTGATGAGGGGAGAGTGAGTGTGATGAGGGGAGAGTGAGTGTGATGAGGGCAGAGTGAGTGTGATGAGGGGAGAGTGAGTGTGATGAGGGGAGAGTGAGTGTGATGAGGGCAGAGTGAGTGTGATGAGGGCAGAGTGAGTGTGATGAGGGGAGAGTGAGTGTGATGAGGGCAGAGTGAGTGTGATGAGGGTGTTACGTCACTTAGAGTAATATTAGCTCTTTTTGGAGTGATGCAAAATTTAGGTCGACAGCATTACTTTGTATTTAATTCAAAAACCCAATGAATTTAAAACTAATTAGAACAAAATAAGTTGCATAATATTCATTTATATTTATATAATAAATAAAGAGGACATAAGACAATTACAGTCACAAATTTTCAGCAACACTAGTCAAGTTTTTGAAGTATAGATCTATATTCCAACAAAAATGTACCTCTCTAACTCATTGGTCATTTCAGGGTTAAAGCTACAAATTAATGTGAATCACTTATTTTCAAAACAAATTTTTAAATTTCCCATAAAAGAATGTAGCTAGCTACAATGTTATTACATTTCAACTATTGGTCTTGGATGTGCTTGTATGATTTGCTATAATGTTCAGGAAAAAAATTAAATTAAGTAAACTTGACTGAAGTCTCCAAATTTTCAATATTCACAATTAGCTAAAATTTGTTTCAGAGGTTGGAAAGTCTTCTCACCCTCTTCTAATTCCTCCTCCAGTTTCTCAGAGATTTTTTCTTTCTCCTCCGCATTTTCATCTTTTCTCTCCATGTCACACTCGGTTTCTTTGTTTGGTACTACAGAGTCATTGTATATCCTCAGTATGTCTTGCCATGATTTCTTAAACTCCTGAGGAGACAATAGCAATAAGATATAGGTAGCTACTAAAACTGATTAGAGTATCTAGTTTACTTACAAACAAACAATAGGATTAGTCAGATTGACTATTCCAGTTGTAGCTACACAATATAACTTGAAAAAAAAATGAGATTGAAACGATCTTAAAATGAAAACATAATAATTTTTGACTCATTAGTTATTTTATCAACATCATTAGTTACCAACATTTTTTCTTAAATTTTTAAAATTATTTTATAAGACATAATACTTAGGTACTGTTTCTGGTATTACTCACATCACTGAAATGAGAGAGGAAATCCACCCTCTCTTCATCACTCATAAGTTTTTCCTCACATAACAGAGCAGATATTTTGTTCATAACATGTTTTTGAATCAAAGAAGAGCCAACAGCTGCCTTCTCTTTGCTATGCTCCATTATTTATAATAAGAAGAATCTGAAAAGGAAACTTTAATTAATAGGTAAGGATTTTGACTGCTGCCTCCAGAATAATATTAATGAATCAATGTAAATATTTTATAAACAGTCGTGAAGGATTAATAATACATATGCACCATAATGATGTTTTAATTGAAAAACTTTACTTTTAATTCAATTTTTATATATCTTAAGAAATGAGTTCAGTACACTTGGAGACCAATTCAAATTCTCACTACACTCGCAACTTAAAAAATGGATGGATTTAGAAATTAATTCAAAAAGATATACTGTAAGATCAAGGAAAAGGATACTAATTTATGGCTTTAACTAACATATCTATTTAGAAACATGGAATTTAGTCATATTTAGTTATTTATCTGAGACAAATTATGAAAAATTGATTCCATTCTGATTTCAGTCTTTAAGAGACTGGGAGATATAAAAAAACCTCTACAAATAATAGAACAAAAGTAAAAAAACAGGCTTATTAGCTTATCTGGAGATTGCCTCAGGCCCATGACAATCACAATGCAAGGAGATCACAGATCAGCAATAATGAATAGCTATAAATCGTAACCAGGATCCAGCCTCCAGCCCTTTTGCAGATTATTGAACATTTTTTCCAAGACTCTCCAAGACAAATGCGAGTTCAATTCAAAGTCTGCAGACATTAATTTGCCAATTTAGCTGTAAACACTTTAGAATTAATGTATCTATATTTCCATTACTGTGAAGAGAAAAAAGATCTCTATGAACAGACAGAACAGTTTGAGTTTACCAGTTTGTGCAATCTGGATATCCAGGTAATAAAGTTTGTGACAGTTATTTTGAGCCCTTCAATTGGAAATGGCAAGAAATAACTAATTTTCTTCAATGTCACAATGTTATTTTGGAGAGAATTTATGATAATTTGATCATTTTGGAGAGAAGTTTGGTGACTTTCGGAGAGTTTATGAGCCATACTATTTTACTTGGGTTTCAGAGGCCAAATTTTGAGCAAAAATTTCAAAAAAAATTTGAGCCAAGCCAATTTTGCTCATCTTTTGAAGATTTCAAGTCAAAATTAACATGGAAACATAGGAATTAACCATATTTTAAAGTATGGACAAAGTCGCAAACATATTGGAGACTTTTGAGGGGTTAAATAAGTTGAAAAACATATAAATAACAAGTAAATCACTCCCATAGCAAAATAGTTACAAGAGATACACATGCCACTATGGAAAAAGTGTTTTTTTCTGAAGGATTAATCACTCTGTTGGAGTTTAGCAAACCCTAAAATACAGTAATAAATAAATGGGAACTGTCTAATCTGCAGCATTTAGTCACTAAAGTCTAAAATTTATCTGTTAGACTAATTTTCCAGAGTGGTACACATGTATCACACATGAAGCATAATGATGTTTTCAAGTGTAAAATCTCCACTAGGAAGTCAAATTTCTTCTTTAAAGTATCTTAAATGTGGAGATCTGGATCCATTTTCTCACCTAAGTCCAAACTGGTGACTTTCCTGCCACACTTTGAAACATGAGGAATTAATTCTAAATTTTAAGCCAATTAGACATAGGGGAAAATTATGAATTATCGGTCAGTTTCACATCTTCGGTCATATAACAAAAAATGATCCTATAATTTTAATTGTTATTCTATTTTTATTTTCATTGGTATACCTGCAGGTATCATGGATACCAAATAAAAATAAAAATAGAATAACAATTGTAATATCGCCAGTCTGCAGAATATGTCTCTCTCCCACAGAGATTTCAATTTGAGAGAGAGTTACTTTCTGACTCTCAGCAGCAGATTCAGAATCTCCCGTAGCTAAATTGATGGTAACATAGGAATTAATTCATGATCTCCCGCAGAGATCTCCAATTTCTAAAATTCAATCAAAAATTCCTGAAGAGAGTCTTGGAAAAATGTTCCATATTCTGCAGTCTGGAATAAATTAATAAATATAGTTTTTTCTTATATGACCAAAGATGTGAAACTGAGCGATAATTTGTAATTTTATTTTACCCTATCTGAGTTTTGACCATATGAAATGATGAAATCTAAGCCAATTAATTGGCTATAATTTTATAACTGACATACTCTTTACTCTGTAACATCATGGATGAAATTCAAACTGGGAGCCTACCCCAGTTTGCAGAATGTGTCTCTTCTTCCGCAGAGATTCTATTTTGAGAGAGAATTACTCTCAGACTATTAGCAGCAGATTCAGAATCTCCCGCAGCTAAATTAATGGTAACATATAAATTAATTCAAAATCTCCCGCAGCTAAATTAATGGCAATGTCACGCGTGTAAGAGTGATCTGCCATATCGACCGATTTCGCTGCGCAATTTATTGATCAATAGTTTGTTCAGCCATCGATCGATAGCGCAACCATCGATCGCTTGCTGCGCGATCAAATGATATGATTTTTTAGTTTGTACATCAAGTTGGCACATTTTATCGCGGATATCAATCAATAGCGCAACTATCGATCGATTTCTGCGCGTTCGAATGAAACAGATTTTCTTAGTTTATTCATTTAATCAATGGTTTCTTTTTTCAATACTTTTTTTATATTTAATAAGGCAAACATCAGTCGATTAACTGTTACGCGTTTGAATGATATGGATTTTATTAGTTTATGCATCTAATTGTTACATTTAATAGAGAAACCATCAGTCGATTGTTACGCGTTTGAATGATATGAATTTTGTTAGTTTATGCATCGAATTGTTATGTTTCATAGGGCAACCATCAGTCGATTGTTGCGCGTTTGAATGATATACATTTTGTTAGTTTATGCATCTAATTGTTATGTTTCATAGGGCAACCATCAGTCGATTGTTGCGCATTTGAATGATATACATTTTGTTAGTTTATGCATCTAATTGTTATGTTTCATAGGGCAACCATCAGTCGATTGTTGAGCGTTTGAATGATATACATTTTGTTAGTTTATGCATCTAATTGTTATGTTTCATAGGGCAACCATCAGTCGATTGTTGCGCATTTGAATGATATACATTTTGTTAGTTTATGCATCTAATTGTTATGTTTCATAGGGCAACCATCAGTCGATTGTTGCGCGTTTGAATGATATACATTTTGTTAGTTTATGCATCTAATTGTTATGTTTCATAGGGCAACCATCAATCGATTGTTGCGCGTTTGAATGATATACATTTTGTTAGTTTATGCATCTAATTCTTACATTTAATAGAGATGGTTGCCCTTTTAAATGTAACAATTAGATGCATAAACAAACAAAATCCATATCATTCAAACGCGCAATCGGCTGATGGTTGCCTTATTAAATATAAAAAAAAGTATTTTTCCATTGAAAACAAAATAATTGATTACATGCATAAACTAAGAAAATATGTATCATTCGAGCGTGCAGAAATCGATCGATGGTTGCGTTATCGATTGATATCCGCAATAAAATGTGTCAATTTGATGTACAAACTAAAAAAATCATTTAATTCGAACGCGCAGCAATTGATCGATGGCTGCGCAAACTATTTATCAATAGATCATAAGTATACAAGGACATAATGTGAACGCCACGTGAGACTCACAGGAGGTTTCTCCTGTGGGTCACATTTCCTTGAGTAAACAAAGTTTTAATAAACTTTTTGCAATTTTGTTTACATATTAGTGTTCACGAATATCATTTACTTCCTATTGCTCAATAAATGTAATACATTTAATGTATAAGTGAGCATATTAGACTATGTCTATTAGTATTTTAGACTAGTTAATATGAACCGTACGTGGTCGCCACCTGTGGGTCACATTTATATAATTTGAGTGTTATTAGCATATTCTAATAGTATTCTCATGGTATATTATACTATATTATTAAAATACACACTTCAAGATACATAAATCAACACTTGATATCTATTCAAATGAATAGATTACTCATTTAATACTCATTTGAACCGTATGTGGTCGCAACCTGTGGGTTACACTTATCTAGTTTGAGTGTGATTAGCGTATTCTAATGGTATAATATTAAAATGTACACTTCAAGATACATAAATCTTTAATGATTTTTGTGACATGAAACCGTTAATGTAGTTCACTGTATCCTCCCAGGATACAGGCTGCAAGTGCAGAAACTGGTAAATGGTTCGTAGAGATATCTTGTACTGTTCATAGTAAAATTAATGTGAATATACGGATTAATTCGTGTTCATAGCAAAATTAATGTAAACATAGGAATTAATTCAAAATTGTTAGGAGAGAATGTCCTAAATATCTCCCATATTCTGAAGACTGGGAGATCTCCAATTTCTAAAATTCAATCAAAAACTTCCACAGAATCTTGGAAAAATGTTCCATATTCTACAGACTCAGACTGCAGGAACTGGTTGAGTGTTCTCCAAGAAATCCTCCATTTTGGCTTCTGTTCGCAGTGAAATACATGCAAATATAGGAGGAAATTAAGGATTGTTCACACAGAAAATGTTAAAAATGACAAAATGTCCCATATTCTGCAGACTGAGTGCACCAGTCCCAGTCTGTATTTGATGCACAAAATCCCACTGACTTTTTCAAAAAGCTGAAAAAAATGCACCATAAATATCCATTAATTTGGCTGATCCACCAACATTTTTCCAATTTATCCACCGAAAATTAATGGTAACATAGGAATAAATAGCTGAAAATCCACCGACTTTGCCAGAATATTATTTTCAAAGGGGAAAAAGTTCCACCGACATATCGATGGAATTTACCACAAAATACAGACTGGCTGCCTGCAGACTGGAGCCTACCTATAGTATGAGACCATTATTATTAGTTTACTAAGTAGCTACCATGTTAAAGAGGCTGAAAATTGTAAGCCAATTTTTGAGCCAAAAATTCTGAGCCAAGCCAAGCCAATTTGGCTCCTTTTTTTAAGATTTCAAACCAAAATTAACATAGGAACATAGGCCAGTCTGAATAGTAGGTATCCTCAGACCCAGAATTACAGTCTGCAGAATATGGGACATTTTCAACATTTTCTGTGTGAACAATCCTTAATTTCCTCCTATATTTACATGTATTTTAGTAATTTTACTGAGAACAGTAGCCAAAATAGAGGATTTCTTGGAGAACAGTTTACCAGTTGGCCAGATTGCATTCTTTGTGAATTTTTTTCGAAACTCGCGGTCTTCTAAAAGACATTTTTATAGAGTTTCAAAACTTTGCGGCTCATCAAATGTGAATTTTCACTTGATCAAATATTCCCGGTCTGTTAATAAGTAATTAAATCTAGGTAGTAATTGCTCCTTCCACCACGCCAGTCTGCAGAATATGGAACATTTTTCCAAGACTCTCTGCGGGAGTTTTTGATTGAATTTTTTAGAAATTGGAGATCTCTGCGGAAGATCTTGAATTAATTCCTATGTTACCATTAATTTAGCTGCCGGATATTTTGAATTAATTCCTATGTTACCATTAATTTAAATGCGGGAGATTCTGTATCTGCTACTGAGAGTCAGAGAGTAACAGTCTCTCAAATTAAAATCTTTGCGGGAGAAGAGACGCATTCTGCAGACTGGCCACCACGGCTCGCTTTATATCCCATTGCTTGTAGTTTTTATCCCACGACTTGCATTTTTTATCCCACGGCTCGCATTTTTTATCCCACAGCTCTCATTTTTTATCACACGGCTCGTATTTTTTATCACACGGCTCGTATTTTTTATCACACGGCTCGTATTTTTTATCACACGGCTCGTATTTTTTATCACACGGCTCATATTTTTTATCCCACGGCTCGTATTTTTTATCCCACGGCTCGTATTTTTTATCCCACGGCTCGTATTTTTATCCCACGGCTCGTATTTTTATCCCACAGCTCGTATTTTTTATCCCACGGCTCGCGATTTTTATCCCACGGCTCAGATATGATATCCCCACGGCTCTTCAAATAACCTGTTGGTGAAATGGCGGCTCTTAGACAACAACTAATGCAATCTGGCCAGTTGGCAGTTCGTGCTGTCTGGCGCAGGCTGCAGACTGGATCTGGAGCCTACCTATAGTATGAGACCATTAGTATTTAGACATAATGATGTCACTTGTGAAACGATTTTACTCATTAACGAATCATTTTTTTGTCTCCAAAATTTGTACAAAGGTCAATCATAACCAATTGTACATTATAATGTGCTCGGGCGGTAGAATTTTGTCCCTGAGTAGCTCCGGGCGGTGCTGAAAAAGTAAGACATAATGATGTCTCATGTCACTTATAAAACGATTTTACTCATTAACGAATCATTTTTTCGTCTCCAAAATTTGTACGAAGGTCATTACTCATTCATAACCAATTGTATGATATAATGTGCTTGGGATTGGGAAGTTGGGGGCCCGGCTTAGGGGCTGTAGAATTTTGTCGCCGGGCACCTCCGGGCGGTCCCGCGAGGCTTCGGGCGGTGTTTAGCAGGACCGTTCTGGCAAACAGGCAAACTTAATCTGGCAAAGTAGGTGGATTTTTAGCTATTTATTCCCAGGTATGTTACCATTAATTTTGAATTTTCAGTGGATAAATTGGGAAAATGTTAGTGGATCAGTCAAATTAATGGAAATTAATGGTCGATTTTTTCAGCTTTTAGAAAGTCAGTGGGATTTTTTGCACCAAATACAGACTGAATTGAATCTGGAATCAGTGGATTCCCTATTGGCTATTACCCATTGGGTAAGATAGAGTACCTAACATGTATTGTTTTAACAAAACTTCACAATGTAAATATGTAAATAGGCTAGCTATAAATGAATGCAGATCTGATATTTGATATATATAGAAATAGTTATATGAGTATCTGTGATTGCAACATCTATTGATTTTAAAAAATAATCCAGGAGACAATTTTGACAAAGTAGCTATAAAATAAATTATACTATAAACTCCTTTATATTAATATTTAATAAAAAAAATATAATTGCAAAAAAGTAGTCTCATTCTTTCGCAGAATGAAGATATCATCATTTCAATAAAGTAAAGGAATTGGAAATGACGAGTTTTCTTCAAGTAGATACCCACTTACGTGGAACTGGAACTTGGTCGGTATAGGCTTGTTAGCGCCACCGGTTTCACCCTCACCTTCCTCCGATAACCTTCCGCAGGGCCGTCACCCCGCTAGCTACTTACGTAGCTAGTCACGGTACAGCTATAGTTACTGTTCCGTAATTTTGGTGCCAAATATTTGAAAGCGAAAAATGGCTCGGTCTCTAAAGAGTGGATAATTTTACTAGATTTTAGCAGGATACAGTAGTCCTGTAACGTGGATTTTAGATACAATCTTCTGTCCTAATCGCACCTACAAAAATGATGAGCATATGCAAACATTATGCCTAATAAATGATATTTTAAACTTAGAATACCTATATTAATTCACACGATGTCTTAAATGAAGTAAAAAAAAATACAGAGCTCAATAGCAGGGTAGGCGAAAGATATTGTTAAGTATCATACCTACTTATTAATTTTCATCAAAATTCATAATAAATTTATTTGATTTTGAATTATATGAGTTTATAGTGCATTATGTATAGTACATTATTTTTTCGCCCATTATTTATAAATCAATTTAGGTGAGTGATACTAAATCTTTATTCAAAGAAAATTTCTTTTAGTTCACAGAAAATATTAATAGCTTCTTTTGATGGGTAGCTAAAATAAAACTAAGTTTATTATAATAATTTGTACATATTCTATCACCTTTAAGGCCATTCACTTATAAAGTTAATAATTAGTTCATGAAGAGGAAATTTTCGACTTTTATTCAGTGGATCGTACCGGAAGGACTACACCATTTTAGCCTCAAATTAAAAAAAGTCAAGCTCAAATTAAAATTAGTCAACTTCAAATTGAAGGATGTGAATTTCGAATTAAAATTAGTGAACTTCAAATTAAAATTAGTCAACTTCAAATTTAAAAAAATCAACTTTAAGTTAAAACAGTTCTATTTCAAATTAAAACAGGTCAACTTCAAATTAAAAAAGTTCAATTTCAAATTAAAATATCGTATTTTTTTCTGTTATACCTACTCTCAATTCTGAAATAAATAAAGTTAATTCACAAATAGGAAATTTTCTACATATATTGAATTATGCCCAAAGCAGTTTTATTTCATCATATATTTATTTACTCGTTCAATTCATAATAAGTTCATTTATAATGGATACAGTAGAACATTCATATTATTCTAAAGATTTATCAGATGGTTGAATTGATTTTTAATTGAGTTCATCTCTCATAATTTATGATATTGTATAAAATAAGAATGAAAATTTTAATTTGTACTTGAGTTATTTTTATTTGAAATTGATCTATTTTAATTTGAGCTACATTTAATTTAATTTGAAGTTGATCTTTTTTAATTTGAACTTGACTAATTTTAATTTGAAGTTCACTAATTTTTATACGAAATTCACTTTTTTTAATTTGAAGTTCACTAATTTTAATTCGAAATTCACTTCCTTTAATTTGAAGTTGACTAATTTTGATTTGAACTTGACTTCTTTTAATTTGAGGCTAAAATGGTGTAGTTATGTATTTACCGAATGGAGGCAGGTAGGACTAAATCGAGTATTTACCGAATGGAAGTAGTAGGATTATTTACCGAATGGAGGTGAGTAGGACTATTTACCTAATAGTTGCGGGTAGGACTATCTACCAAATGGAGGTAGGTAGGACTATTTACCGAATTGTGGCTGGTAGGAATAGGACTAGTTACCGAACAGAGGCGAGTAGGACTATTTACCGAATGGGGGCAGGTATATAGTACTATTTACCGAGTGGAGGTGGGTAGAACTATTTACCGAATGGAGTCCGATATGACTATTTACCGAATGATGGATGCAGGTAGGACTATTTACCGAATAATAACAAATAGGGTCATGGTAAGGGATAATTACATCAAATCATAATAATAAGTTTATTGAATCAATCACACAGTTTTTTGTGTACATTTGTTTAAAGGTCCCCTCCAAGCAAATATTTATATTGCTTTATTCAACGAGGCTAATGTTTCTTATCATTTTGCTGCAAGCCGCATCGAATTTGGTAGCATATTTTTAATTTTATATGCTTTTAAAGATTTTTATAATCCAAACTCTACAAAACTTACTTCACTTCCGACTTTCTAATTTTCAGTCTGAAGAAGAAGAATGTACGCCATTTATTTTGATTGTCAACTAGGTATTTGGTTTAATAAATCTATTTATTATTCAATTAAGGGTTTAAATTTGGATAAACTTATTATAGATACGTTTATATACTTTATGAAACAATTAATATCTTAAAAGAAGGCCAAAAACGCATTGTTTGTTTAAAAATCTAAATTTGAAATCAAAATAAAGAATGAACAATCTTCTTTCTCAGCTTCAGGTTGGGGATTCACTCGATTGCTGCTCACAGAGTACTAAAAAACTTTAAAGGAATATAATAAAATATAGACTGGACCGAATTGTATGCGGTGTGCGGAATAATGATCGTAGACCTTAGTTCTATAATATTATGTAGTAAACTCATATTTTCCCTGGAGCCTGGAGAGGACCTTTAAAGTCAATATTTCTGAAAAAAATACAACCCTTTGAAAAATATTAAGAAAGGTTCCTGGAATATACAGAATTTATAGCTTATGTTTCAAATAAACAAGTAATTCCAATGGATTCAAATGTAAAAACAATATTTCCTCTTCCTTTGGATGATATTCTTCCATTGGTATATCTTCTTTATTCCCTGTTCCTTTGGATGTCTAATTCTATCACTGATGGAAGTGAATGTGTTTATATTGATTAATAGAATGCATTATATTATTTATGCACCCTTTCATCATACCAAATGCTACAAATATCACTATCATTATCGCTACCGTATTTACATTATCAAACATGAGTGTTGTGAATGTTTGAAACATGTGTTTCTCTCTTTGGGATGTTTATCAGGTAATTGGCAGGTTTGTTTGCTCTAGTTTCGAAGTCGCTGATAGAGGGTTCTACTTTTCACATTAAATAACTAATGGTACTTTCGCATGTAGTTTGTAGGTTAGGACCACAGTGTACAAAGTGACGTCAAGAAATAGATTTAGCCATTAGATATAGCTGTTAGATATAGCTATTAGATAAAGCTATTAGATATAGCCATTAGATATACGTAGCTGTTAGATATAGCTATTAGATATAGCTATTAGATATAGCTATTAGATATAGCTGTTAGATATAGCTATTAGATATAGCCATTAGATATACGTAGCTGTTAGATATAGCTATTAGATATAGCTGTTAGATATAGCTATTAGATATAGCTGTTAGATATAGCTATTAGATATAGCTGTTAGATATAGCCATTAGATATACGTAGCTGTTAGATATAGCTATTAGATATAGCTGTTAGATATAGCTATTAGATATAGCTGTTAGATATAGCTATTAGATATAGCTATTAGATATAGCTATTAGATATAGCCATTAGATATACGTAGCTGTTAGATATAGCTATTAGATATAGCTGTTAGATATAGCTATTAGATATAGCTGTTAGATATAGCTATTAGATATAGCTGTTAGATATAGCTATTAGATATAGCTTTTAGATATAGCTATTAGATTTAGCCAATAGATATAGCTGTTAGATATAGCTATTAGATATAGCTGTTAGATATAGCTATTAGATATAGCTGTTAGATATAGCTATTAGATATAGCTATTGGATATAGCTATTAGATTTAGCCAATAGATATACGTAGCTGTTAGATATAGCTATTTGATTTGGCCATTAGATATAGTTGTTAGATATAGCTATTAGATATAGCTGTTAGATATAGCTATTAGATATAGCTGTTAGATTTAGCCATTAGATATAGCTGTTAGATATAGCTATTAGATATAGCTGTTAGATATAGCTATTAGATATAGCTGTTAGATATAGTTATTAGATATAGCTGTTAGATATAGCTATTAGATATAGCTGTTAGATATAGCTATTAGATATAGCTGTTAGATATAGTTATTAGATATAGCTGTTAGATATAGCTATTAGATATAGCTGTTAGATATAGCTGTTAGATATAGCTGTTAGATATAGCTATTGTATATAGCTATTAGATATAGCTATTAGATATAGCTGTTAGATATACCCATTTATTAACCAATTTGATATGATTACTAGATATATTTTTATGTGTGGGTGCAGGCAGTATAGTTTATTTATAGAGTGGTAATAAAGAATGCCATTATTTCTTAGAGCTTTCGATTTCTTCAAAAAATCTTCTTCAGGAAAACCTATATATATTTTAATTTCTATTGTTTAACTACAAAATTCTCCTATCAAGGATACATAAATCAATATATATTACTAAAATCACAATTAAATCAATTAACAATTGAAGTGAATAAAAACCTACCTACATATGTATAGAAGAAATAAATAATTTAAAAATAAATAATTATATGGCAAGCTGGAATCCACGGAATTTGGAAATCAACTTATAGGTTTTTGTCTTGGTCTAATCAAGAAAAATCAACGTGTCAGTCGGTCAAACATTTTAATTATGGAGAGTAAATTCATTGTAATAAATTATTCAAGTAGAGAACCTTTTACCTAAACTAAGTTATACTGTAGCTCCACAGCTTATCAATTGACTTCCCCCACCTTCACTTCTATCACCAACACTTTCCCATCTCCACTTCTCCCACCTACACCCCCCCCCCTTTCACTTCCCTCACCTCTACTTCTCCCACCTTCACTTACAAGAAACTCATTGCTATACAGGGTGACCCACAAAAATGTGTAATAATTTTTTTAATTAATATAAATATCGTATTTCTAATTAGACTTACAAGTAAAATTAAAAATATGATTTATTTCATGCATCCATTCTACCACTACCATCATGTGTCTGAAAATACCGTTAAATTGAAAGAATAGCATTTAAAGCCCGAATTAACCTCTGTAAATTTTAAGTAATATTAATTCAATTAAAGTAAGTAAGTGCCATACACTAACTCACACGCTATCGTATTAATATATATTTTAATTCGGTTTCCAAGGAACAAATTTATTTATATAGAGCAACTTTCATGATAAGGTAGATGCCATTTTACTTATTCCATTTTGATTTGAAATTTTTCTACTACTCTGAATTGATATTTATTATGTTATTGTGTCTTATTTTGAATAATAAAGAAATAATGATTTCTTCTGTTTCTATCATTCATTATTTTCATTTGAATATTTTCGAAATTCAACTTTAAAATCTTCGCTTTCATTGCGCTTCCCATTCACATAACTGTTTGACTATTGCCACCCTCAAGAAAAAGACACCAATAATCTTATTCTCCTTGATTTCACACCACACTGTGACCTTTTTCTGAATGAAGCGACATTTCTCTGATCACCTTCGGGTTTTCAGCTCCCCCAAACCCGAAAGTTATGTTTATTGACAGATTCATTTAGTCCTTAATAAGCTTCGTCTGATAGGACCAAGTTCTGAATAAAATTTGAGGTTTCTACATGCTTCTGTAAACCCCATTCGCAGAAAGCAACTCGACTTGTGAATTCACCTTTGTGCATCACCAATTTGTCGCTGAACTTTTAGCCCATACCCGTATCATCGATAATGTTTTATTATGTAAAACTCGATGTTTTCAAGATTCTGTAGTCGTTTAGCTTTTCAAAATCAAAAGATTGTTTTAAAAGTTATTAAAGATTATTTTGGGTCCCATCATTATTTCAAACCCTGTATATATTTCGGAGTTTATTGCCAGAATTAGCTAATGCAAGTTCAAAGTAGTGAATGAATTACAAGGATTGAGATTCAATCATAATTTAACTCTCACTCAGTATAGATGAGTACTAAATTTGCTACTTTGATTTATGTACCTGCATGTACATATATTGGACGACAATTAAAATAAATGTTGAATAATTATCCCCCCCCCCCCTTTATATTTATTTATTTGTCTGTCGGTGAAATAAATGATTATTACTATAACTAAATTAAAAAATTATTTAAAATCTATTGTGTAAGTTTATAAAGAACTATTTGAATGAATGTCTCTATGACCTATGTTTAGGATATAATTATAATATAAGTTGTCGGCTTCCTTCTTGGAAATCTTAGTAAATTTATAAAGTGAAGAGCGAGTGACACGACGAAGAAAGTTAGCATCCTTTTATTTTTCTAGATCTTTCGAATAAATCAATATTCACTGTCAATATCCTAATTCAAAGCTACTCTGTAATTTACCTGTACATTACATAAAATTTGAAAAACTAATTTGAAAAACAACAAAATTAGGATATTGATAATGAATATTGATATATTCGAAAGCTATAAAAAAATAAAAGGATATAAACTTCCTTCGTCGTGTGATTTGCTCTTCTCTTCAATATTATCGTCCTTTTTCAATTAATAACTTCATTTAAATCAGAGGGCACGGACCAAAGTGTTTAAAGTTAAATTACACAAATATTGATAGTGATGCAATTTAGAACACGTTATTCTTAACGGGTAGATACACTATTCAATCGTTCTAAACCAGCGGTATAAAGTATTCGATACCATTTCATTTCGTTTCGTCTATGATATTCTCAAGCCCTATGATTTTAAACGCATAGGGTCACAACCCGATTCATTAGGTACTGCACAAAACTTTCATCTTATTAATCTAACTAACTCTATGAAATGAAATGTTGCAGTTAAAATTATGTAATAACTTGAGTCATACCCCGCTCTCATTACCCTTTTGTAATAAAAGTGGGATGAATTTTCTAACTAACATCATAACTATTAAGAAATTGAATCAAATAGCTAAATATTAAGGAAACTAATTTTATAGCATACTGTGAATAATTCAAAAAATTCAAGTTCTTATCGCAATTATCATTACAACTCATATGAAATAACCTGACATTTTGTGTAATGCATTTCCAATCGAAACTATGTTCTAACGATGGTGCAGTCGAACAAATTATAGGTAAGTGAATGAAATGTAGCTAAGTGAATTAAATTTACAGGCGTAGTCTATGACATAAATCAATATGGGGAGAAATATTTAGGAATTCAGTTGCAGTTGTTCTAGCCTCAGCTCGGTATGTTCGCACTAGAAATAGTATTCTTGCTATGTTCGCACTAGGAATAGTATTCTTGCTTTGTTCGCACTAGGAATAGTATTCTGGCTATGTTTGCACTAGAAATAGTATTCTGGCTATGTTAGCACTAGAAATAGTATTCTGGCTATGTTCGCACTAGGAATAGTATTCTGGCTATGTTCGCACTAGGAATAGTATTCTGGCTATGTTCACACTAGGAATAGTATTCTGGCTATGTTCGCTCTAGGAATAGTATTCTGGCTATGTTCACACTAGGAATAATATTCTGGCTATGTTCGCACTAGGAATATTATTCTGGCTATGTTCGCACTAGGAATAGTATTCTGGCTATGTTCGCACTAGGAAACTCTGGCTATGTTCGTACTAGGAATAGTATTCTGGCTATGTTCGCACTAGGAATAGTATTCTGGCTATGTTCGCACTAGGAATAGTATTCTGGCTATGTTCGCACTAGGAATAGTATTCTGGCTTCTTTTCATCTGACCAGGGTCTAACAGCAGTTTGCTGTGCGATGAGACAGGCCTTTCTTGTCCAGAAAACGATTTGATAACAGCAAGATTTTCTCCTTCCAGCTTTTGGATCAGTGATCTAGAATCCACCGAAATAGAATCAGTGCTATATGAGACTATTTGCTACTTGTTCTGCGCAATAAACAACTGCAACTGCGTTCTCTATTTCTCTGGTAATGTGAAAATCAATGGAATGGTCCATAATGCGACTTAGTCTTTAGGCCCTTTTCACACACGGGCGTTTTTTTATGCTGCACGAACCGTAGTATAGAAAATGGTGTATAAAAAATGCTACGAATAAATAAACTGTTGTGTTTTGCATGTCCTGTTGGATTGAACGGTTATTCATGCGGCATTTTTGTTAAGAAATAAACATCCCGTGTGAAATAGGCTCTACTGATCAATTTATATATTATTGATAGTTAAATGCTTCCATCAAATCAATGAAGAGTAATGGTTTCGTTATAGAATTGTGTTTTTCCATTTCATATTGTCTTATACATTTTCAATATTAATTCTATATTCAAATAATTTTTATTTCGTGTAATTTTTATTTTGTATAATCATGGTTGGAAAACATGATTTACTATGGACCTTACTTAGTTCCTCAACATGAGTTAATCGAGTTTCCCTATCGAGATCATCTTGTGTTGGTCCAGAGTTAAATGTTACGGGCCTAACTTTAAAATTATATATATGATTGCTGCAATTATTATTGAACTGATTATGCTCCCACACAGGACAAGTAAAAAATATAACATAACATTCCATGATTTTATTGAGAAATTCAGATTACCTTAGCGTCCATCTTACAAGAAGGATCGCAGGATATTGAATATCATACAACTTAAAGCTACATCACTGAAAAGAATAGCGAGTCAGCCTGACTCATCGCTTGAGTCAAGGCAGCAAAACTCCAATATTGGCGTCTTTTTACTTGATTGACTCTACCTGAGTCAATCTGACTATGAATTAGGAGTCAATATGACTCTGGTTTTTGAGTAAAATGTTAGGATGAGTCAAATTGACTCACATTTTTGAACCAGTTTTGGGACAAACTGAAAACTTAAATTTTGAGTCAATTTGACTCGTTTTTTATCCTCAGTGCTATTCCTTCTTTAGATCAGAGAAGTCTTCTTCTTGGTCATTCTTCGATGCTTCTTCCTTTCATTCCGTTCACTGACACCACAAATGTGGCTGAGGGAAAACAACTTTACTCGTCTCCTGTTTTCATCAACTCTGAAACTAACCACATTTTGTAAGTATCGTGCTACAGTGATAATTAGAAAATGTATTACAATAAAACTATTCTATAGTGGATGTAGAGTCATGAGTAAAAGAATTACTTCGTATAGTGAACAAATTTTCTTTAGTCCGCCATGTTATAGCAATTAGTTTTCTAAAACGGATGCTTTTCGTGGCAGACTGAAGAAAATTTATTCACTATATGGGGCAATTCTCTTACTCATGACTCTACATTCACTATAGAGGACTTTTACTGTATTGCATAAATTTAATTTGATTATAACATTCTAATAAAACAAGTTTGCTGCTATTATATTAACTAGTAATTTTCTCTCTAGCAAGAAGGAATACGCTGTGGATGGACAAGTGGAAGTGGAATATGTTTTCTTCAGATTGAATCACGACGACGGGGATCCTTGGCTAATTGTGGATTTGGAACAGAAATACGACATCACTGCCACGCATTGAAAAATGTAGTGAAGACACACTACAAGATGTTGATATCAGTTAAATATTCCCCTATTTGGAGTCTTTTGATTAAATTTTGATTGATTGAACGAGAAGAAAACTGTCATGAAAATATTCAAATGATCTCTAATAAAATATTAAAAAATCTCTTACATATTATTTCGATAAATTTTAATCAATGGGTTTTAGATGCTTGTAACATGTTTTCTTTGCATTTCACAAGCTTCCAACTCCTCGGCTCTGTACAAACTAAGGCATCGAAGACAAAACTGTGACACTACACCATTCTGGATCAGATGCCTGGGAAACAGTTTCGCTATGTCGGAGTCAAGAAAAGGCAGTGAGAATTTCCATATCTCGAAATCAATGAAATTGAGGTTTTAGTTTGATTTCAGAACGAAATGATGGACATCATGTCAATCAGTTATACTGCTATTGGATCTAAAAAAAGAAGTGAACTGAATGTAGTGTAAGTAGACTTTAGGGGCTATGGATTTTCTTTTGTCAAACCGATTTCCATAAAAAAAATTGCATTTTCCCGATACAAGGAAATATGCAATATACGAGGATAATATTTCACACAATATTTACTGTAACTAAATCACTTCGTGGCACATTGTTCATAAGTTTTATTTCAAGGTGAATAATTAGTCAATTTTATTACCATATATATAGAACAACGTAGCACTGCATGATTATTCACCAACTTGTTAATTTCTATTATTGGAACCTAAACTATTGACAAATATTTAGTGTACAATTTTCTACCTGTAACTTTTATTAATCGAAATGGAAGATAGTATAATATATATATATATATTATATAAACAATTATCAATGGCCAATAATTATACTGTAGAGCTCATTTCTGAAGACTGAAAGTAAACCATATATATATAAGTAAATAAAGAAATACAATGGAATAATGTTTACCATTCTAACTATTACAATAGATCTAATTGCTGATGTTTACTGTTTTTTCACATGAATGTTAAATAATTCATTAGTCACTTATATGTACAATATAATGTTTAAGTTGCATGTTAAAATGATATGCTATGGCCTCCTTCATTTTTACATTTCTAAACCTCCTCACGTTTCGGAATTTTATCATTGTCTCTAATTTATGTCCATTAATAACGTTAAATCTTTTATATTTTACCGTGAAATATAATTTCAGACATTGTCGTCAATATTTTGTGGGGAATGTCCGACGAAGGATG
The DNA here is from genome assembly GCA_947561585.1 of Caprella mutica. NCBI lineage: Eukaryota > Metazoa > Arthropoda > Malacostraca > Amphipoda > Caprellidae > Caprella > Caprella mutica. The sequence continues at coordinate 83,651 of CANNZV010000165.1, forward strand.
ATTGACTTGGAGTGTTATAAATTGATAATAAATTAGATTGAATTTTAATTAAGTTATTTAGTCTTTTTATCATTGGTGATCTTTTTATCATTGGTGATCTTTTTACCATTGGTGATCTTTTTATCATTGGTGATCTTTTTATCATTGGTGATCTTTTTATCATTTCTGTTTTATCATTTTTGATCTTTTTATCATTGGTGATCTTTTTATCATTGGTGATCTTTTTATCATTTCTGTTTTATCATTTTTGATCTTTTTATCATTGGTGATCTTTTTATCATTGGTGATCTTTTTATCATTTCTGTTTTATCACTTTCAATTACAGTTTGAAGCTAACGATCGAGATCATAATTTTTTAACTTGACATTTATGATAACCAGACTTACATTGTTTTTAAATCTCACATATCTCATTATTGACATGAATAACATGTTTTAAATGCATAATTCGTACATTTGTTTCATTCAATCCAATCCATATTTCAAATTGACGACAATATAGAAATTGAAGAATAATCTTGACTAGTTAGTTGAAGAATAAACTTGACTAGTTAGTTGAAGAATAAACTTGTCTAGTTAGTTGAAGAATAAACTTGACTAGTTAGTTTAAGAATAAACTTGACTAGTTAGTTGAAGAATAAACTTGACTAGTTAGTTGAAGAATAAACTTGACTAGTTAGTTAAAGAATATACTTGACTAGTTAGTTAAAAAGTAAACTTGAACTCAAACCATGAGTACCCCAGAAAACAAGCAATGGTGATATTAGGAGAATAATGTAAAGTTTATCATATGAACTGAATTAAACGATATAAATTCATTTTTCTAGCTGTATTTAATATTTTTAATTACTGTTATAACTCAAGCTACAGAGCACAGCTGATGATTCTTACTTTTGTTATTATTAATATCTTTTTGGATCAATAATATTCTTACTGTAACCAGACATAATAACCACAATTAAATGACCAGGAACAGATTTATTCACATGAAATATATACCAACTTACTAAGATCTGATATTTGCAACATATATCTGCAACACTATTGTTGAGAAGCTTTGATGTGTGTTATTGCATCTTGACTGCAGATTGGCAATGCAGTGTCCATACCTACTGCATTTAGCGACCCTGACGTCAGAATGATACCAACGGTACACAGAAGGTAATGCAGTGTCTATACCTACGTCTTCTAGTGACTCTGACGTCTAAATGACACACAGAAGGTGATGCAGTGTCCATACCTACTACAATTAGCGACTCTGACGTCAGAATGATACCACTGGTACCTCATCAAATTAATTGATGTCAAAGAGTTACAGTTTGCTTTGGCAGGTAAAACTTGTACCTCTTAGTATATATTTATACCACCAAGTAGTGTTTGAATGATGCATTAATTAATTTATAACGATTTGTGATTTTACTTTGTGCTTTAATTGAAGCAGTGATTATCACAGTTTACTTATTTCACATTCATTCAGATAATTAAAAATAAACTGGGTACACGACGACAAATTTGTAACATTTGAATACAATAGCAATTAACTGTGATTAGTTAAATAAGCATCACGCTATGATTTTAATGACTCGCTAGTATGTACATTAAATTCACACTCAGCATATGCTGAAAAACAATCTAAATAGTCACTCTATTTCAAAGCATGTGGTGCGGCTTAGCATGCAATGGGAGAATAATTCTTGTGGGTGTGTGGCTAAAGTCTCCCAATGGAATTACTTCATTGTACTTACAGGCCAGTCTGCTCACTATAAAGACTCTAAAACACAGAAAGGTGGTCTGAATGAGGTGGGTTGTGTACCCAGAGAAAAAGTTAGGGTGGAGTAATCGAAAATTACAACAGTTCACATATGTCTCAATTAAATCGTCAGTGCAGTTGTGACAGAATAAAAAGTAACATTGTAATGTATATTCAAATGCCCGAAATTGACTGAAAAATTCCGACTATAAAATTTCGAATAGCATTGAACATGAATATTATTTCAAATGCAAATATGGTGAAGGATCTATCTAGCGGTTAGACCCTTCACTAACAGAGGTTAGATAGACTTCTTTCTCTATTTCTTTCCATTTGTGGTCGATTTTTATATTTAAAGAATTCTTTTATATGAATGAATAAAGTTACACTCTTTGTGCATCACAAATATTTTATTTTTTATTTTTTGGTAAATTTATACTCAAAATAGTTAAATTGTTATTTTCAATTTCGTATCCAATCGTGTGCTATTGACAAGAAATCACAAAAATAATAATATTTACCATTCGTTTCCTTTTAATCAGGAAGAATAACTACATAAACTTATTAAATCCTAACATTCGGTGTTAGTTAAAGCTTCAATCTAATGAACAAAACAATGAATTACTTTTCTTTTCATTTCCCTTGTAATCTACAAGTGAAGATCTCTTACAAATAAACATTAACATATCAAATAACATGTAATGTCTAAATTAAAGCAACTCAATAGCATCGCTTGAAGCTCTTCTTCTTAAATTGAATATTCCAAATCACCAGCAACAGACCTGTTGAACCTGTTAACACAACAGTTAGAACGCATAACGACAGTTAGAACGCATAAGAGGAGTTAGAACGCATAAGAGGAGTTAGAACATATGCATATTATTTGTAACCTGCACTACATAGTTTTAGTAGCATAATAGTGTAGTCAAGGGAATATTTCTTTTATTGCTATAATAAAAAGAAAATTAGAAACATATTGCTTGGAAATAATATCATAATAAGATAGTAATAATATCCCCTATGATAATAAAATATTATTGGTATGAACTTAAATTGATAGGAAAAGAATAGATATTGATACCCATGGATATTCCGCGAAATTTGGAAATTAACAAATATGTTTTAGTCTATTTTATCCATTTTGTGACGGACTGACTGACTAACACGGCTTCAAATATAATAATATATAGTTAATCATTCATCAATATCCTGTTAGTGACAATACTTTGATATGCCCAAACTTTATGAGGCGCTACTGATAGAATGACTGTTTAACCCATTTTGTGACGGACATACTCATGTATGACGGACATACTCATGTATGACAAACAGACCGACCTTTTATGAGACAGACAGACTCCCCTTATATATGTGACGGACAGACCGAGCTCATGAGTGACAGACAGACTGACCTTATATGTAATGGACAGACCGATCTCATGTATGACGGACAGACCGACCTTATATGAGACGGACAGACCGATCATGTGTGTCTGACATACCGACTTGGTACGCGATGGATAGATCGACCACGTATGTCCCTATCGTAGAATGTAAGCGTGACATGCAAAATAACACACACGTTATCGCATTAATTAATATAAGACTGCTGAAAGCGTAACGTACTAACTCACTAACTAACTATGAGGAAGGAACACGTAGAACTTGTATATGATGAATAAGGACAACCAATGCAAAGAAAATGATTCTAATTTATAATAATTCATATTTCATAGCACTAGTAATGCAGTATTCCCTCTAAAATAAATAATAAGGAGAGGAGATTAACATACCTAACTCATTTCAAATACATTAAATTTAGCAGTGAGAATTAGTCAGTGGTCAGTATATCCTTGACGGTCGTGAGGAGAGGTATGTCCTATAATTCGCTGCCGTTAAGTCAGTCAAAGCACTCGCTGAATTGAAAGATAAAAACATTTCTGATTAATTTAGAGTAAGAATAAAAGAAATGTTGGTTGTGATAGGACATATTTCTATACACTTTTTACTGCTGTATTATTTTTACTGTGTATTAATTTTATTTATTAAAACGTTCCAATATTTTCTTATGTCATAAATTATAAATAATTCTTTTATTATCATTGTAATTGTTTGATAAATATTATATTTTTAACAGGTAAGTGAAATTTAATAAAAACTTTCGTAAAATACCCATTAGTCTACGGAGATTACTTCAAATATTTTATTTACTTTTAACTCTTAAAATAATTATTAGTACACATTTCTTAATAAATAGTCAATACCTAAGATTCCACTAATTTTATATTTAATTGAGTACAATTTTTTTTGTATGTAATTATTTTATATATTTCTGTTTATATTTATTTCAAATTATATTGAATGTAATTATTATAATTATTTTTGAAGGTAAATATTTCAAAAAATTTGTATGTAATTATTTCAAATTATTTGTATGCATATATTTCAAATAATTTTTAAATGCATTCATTTCAAATTATTTTGTAGGTAATTTTTTAAAATTATTTTGAATGTAATTATTTCAAATATTTTTGTATGCATTTATTTAAAGAAAATTAAAAGATTATATTTTAAAAAAAATTGTATGTAATTTTTTTAAATAATTTTCTATGTATTTATTTCAAATAAGTTTATTTGTATTTTAATTTAAAAATGTAATAATTTCAAGTAGATTTAAATTAAAATTATTAGGAAGGTTGTGTATTAACATGAGGTCAAAGATTGTTTTCTTAGATCATTTTATCAAAGAAAAACACTCCAGATTCTCTGAGAGGAAGAAAAACAATAGAAAGATGAATTGAAATTATGGATAGGAATCAATTTTAGAAATTAATCTCAGCTGTTAGAAAACAGTTACTCATTAATTTAGTTATCTTTCGAAATAACAAAACTTCGATTCAATTATTTAACAGGAATTGCAGGAGGCGGAGAAGTGGATTTTTGGTGGAAAATAGTAAATTATTTCTACAATAAAACTATTTTGTTTTAAATTCTCATCAACCGTGAATTCACCAATCACTGATCACCAATCACTGTTCATCAAACATTTTTTTCTACGAACCAAGCACAAAACTGGTTATTTTTCCATATTAATATGCTCGATAATCATCCAAATTAATGATTTTTTTCCAATTACCTAAGCCTTTTAATGCTGATAATAATATTATGATTGGCAATTAATATCTTACACAGTCTATCCAACATTAACTTTTTATTACATAGGCTTTGAAAATATTACACACAAGTCAATGAGTCAAATGAACTGAAAATACTAAAGTCAATGAGTCAAATGATCTAAAAATATTAAAGTCAATGAGTCAAATGAACTGAAAATACTAAAGTCAATGAATCAAATGAACTGAAAATACTAAAGTCAATGAGTCAAATGAACTGAAAATACTAAAGTCAATGAGTCAAATGAACTGAAAATACTAAAGTCAAAGAGTCAAATGAACTGAAAATACTAAAGTCAATGAGTCAAATGAACTGAAAATACTAAAGTCAATGAGTCAAATGATCTAAAAATATTAAAGTCAATGAGTCAAATGAACTGAAAATACTAAAGTCAATGAGTCAAATGATCTAAAAATACTAAAGTCAATGAATCAAATGAACTGAAAATACTAAAGTCAATGAGTCAAATGAACTGAAAATACTAAAGTCAATGAGTCAAATGATCTAAAAATACTAAAGTCAATGAATCAAATGAACTGAAAATACTAAAGTCAATGAGTCAAATGAACTGAAAATACTAAAGTCAATGAGTCAAATGAATTGAAAATACTAAAGTCAATGAGTCAAATGATCTAAAAATACTAAAGTCAATGAGTCAAATGATCTAAAAATACTAAAGTCAATGAGTCAAATGATCTAAAAATACTAAAGTCAATGAGTCAAATGATCTGAAAATAATAAAGTACAATCTTTTTATCGTAATAGGTATTTGCTTTATTAGAACATATGTTCATAGCATTTTTTATTTATAATTTAAACTGAAGAATTGCAACAATGAATTATTAAACAGAGCATACGTTTCTAAACTCAATTTGAATAGCTGCTTTTAAAACAGAATAATTTTAATTTAAACAGAGGAGGATCAAATTATTTTGTGATACGCAAATATTCGTTTGAATTTCAAAATGCAAATTCTTTCGAAATTTCAAACCTAAAAAGTGGAGTATTCAATTCACAGTTTCGGTTGAGTATCATTGAATAATAATCAAATTATTCAATGTTTATTCACCTTTTTTATATCACATTTTGATATTCCTAATGTTTTTGGTACAGTCAGTTCAATCTAGAAATATTATATTTATTAATAATTAAATCGTGTTATTTCTCGTCCAGCTTTCATTTTTTTTATATAAAGTTTACAACCAATCACTCTAATTTGAACTCTCATTCTTGGGTCAATTTGACCCTTTCTGAATTGGTTCTTAAGATTTCACTATTAAACTAATTAAATATGAACATTTATTTAATCTGTACATTTGGTGATGCTTATAAAAAATATTCAAAGTATTCATTAAATTAAGAATTAAACTTTTAAAGTAGACAACCACTATGAAAATTTCTATAAGCTACCAGTCTATATTTATGTATTATAAGTAACAAATGTACAAAATTTAATTACGGTTGGAATGACAGAACTTACTCTACATTTAATAGCCATATTATGTGAGCAGGAAAATAGAAATTGCTTTTTATGCTCAAATTTCCGTAGAGTCATTTCCAGACAGAGCATAACACTATGAAGGTGACTGTACCTTCATCTGATGTCAAACTGCTAATCTCATCAACATTTCCTCAACTTAAACTCAATTACAGTCAAAAAGAAAATGTACGCACCAGAGAAAATGATATTGTACATTTATGAATAAACTTTCTAAGAAAAGATGCTGCTGAAGATATATAAACTTATTGGGGTAAGTTCCTAATTATCGGTCAGTTTCTTATTTTCGGACACATAAGAAAAAACGATATAATAAAAAATAAATAATCATTATTATATCGTTTTTTCTTACGTGTCCGAAAATGAGAAACTGACCGATAATTAAGAACTTACTAGCTAATAATCTGAGACTAATAATAGTTAACTAATTAACCCTCTAGGACTAATAATGTTTTAATTGAAAAAAAAAGTAACAACAGATATTTAAAATAGTCCAAAGGTTTTAGATAATTTAATTTGAAATGAAGTTTTTTCAGGTTTTCAATTGAAATGTTTTCAATGGAAATGAATAACTTGAAAGACAGACATTTAGAATAGTTTAAAGGTTACACTACAACTTTCACAAGGCCGTGTCTCCATATTCCATCGAGACACTGTCGAGATAAGGTTTTTATAGAGGAGACTCAAGGAAACCAATCGGACTTTATTCGATTTCAACTCCGAAGTCAATGGAAGAAACACTATAAGATACTAGTCTGTTTCTGACAGAATTTTTTTTTTCTTGAGAAAACTATATATAAACTTTTCCACTTCAGTTTTTGGTATTTGGAACTTTCCTTATAGATTACTAACGATGACTCTTATAATATATATTAACTGTACAGTGTATATATAATATTAATTAAAATTCTTACCTTAATTTTCATTATTTAATAAATACTCGAACATATTTGAAGTAATAGATAATTATTTAAAATTTGATTAGGTGACATATAAAAAATCAATTAAATAGTACTGCGAACTTTATTATTGTATTTATAGTAACACATAATCATTTTAGCACATTAGTACAGTACAAGTAGTACATACTGTCTTCTTAGAACTGTAGTACTGCAAACTATATTTTAAGTAAAATATAATCATTTTAGTACATTAGTACAGTATACTGTACTATTAATAAGATATACTGTCTTTTAGTACTGTTTTATTAGTAAGATATACTGTCTTTTTAGTACTGTTTTATTAGTAAGATATACTGTCTTTTTAGTACTGTTTTATTAGTAAGATATACTGTCTTTTTAGTACTGTTTTATTAGTAAGATATACTGTCTTTTTTAGTACTGTTTTATTAGTAAGATATACTGTCTTTTAGTACTGTTTTATTAGTAAGATATACTGTCTTTTTAGTACTGTTTTATTAGTAAGATATACTGTCTTTTTAGTACTGTTTTATTAGTAAGATATACTGTCTTTTTAGTACTGTTTTATTAGTAAGATATACTGTCTTTTTTAGTACTGTTTTATTAGTAAGATATACTGTCTTTTTTAGTACTGTTTTATTAGTAAGATATACTGTCTTTTTAGTACTGTTTTATTAGTAAGATATACTGTCTTTTTTAGTACTGTTTTATTAGTAAGATATACTGTCTTTTTTAGTACTGTTTTATTAGTAAGATATACTGTCTTTTTAGTACTGTTTTATTAGTAAGATATACTGTCTTTTTAGTACTGTTTTATTAGTAAGATATACTGTCTTTTTTAGTACTGTTTTATTAGTAAGATATACTGTCTTTTTTAGTACTGTTTTATTAGTAAGATATACTGTCTTTTTAGTACTGTTTTATTAGTAAGATATACTGTCTTTTTTAGTACTGTTTTATTAGTAAGATATACTGTCTTTTTAATACAATATAGTTCAGTATACTGTATTTTTAATATTGCATTATATTGTTTTATTTTACATCAGTTTTATCAGAATATGAACAAACTAACAAAAATGTACAGAAAACCAAACTAATGCATTTTTCAAATAAAAAGACTTGTGTTTCCACCAGTATATTTTAATGCTGTTGAACTTCATTGGGTGGAACATTCTAAATACTTCAAATCGACGGCAAACTATCTTTTAATTCTCATGTCCAGTTCCTCTATAAAAATCTTAGCTTTATTCAAGGCTTACTTTTAACTTTCGCTATTTTTAAAACAATGCCACTGTATACCCATTTGTCATCTGATTTAATTTGAACGCAAATTAATATATAATACATCTGTAAATATATAGATAAGCTAAGCACATTAAACAATAAAAAATATTATATTTAATTTTAAAAATCATTATTGTGCGTAATTAATGTAAGCGTACAGGTGAAAATATCTCAAAATTATCGTACAAAAAACTTCATTAGAAAGACACATATGTTCTTTTAGAGATAAAAGTTAAATTGTATTTATAGTTCCATTCACTCCAATTACAATTCCTTTCACTGTTATTTCTCAATATAAGTTGACATTTTCCTTATGCCTATCAACTAAAGTATCTCTATAATTTAAAAGAAGAGGTGGTATGCCTAGAACCTATAAAAAAGAATGTGCTGATTATTATTATCAACGGAACTTATTTCTTATCTATGTATCATGTACCTCGATGATTGTTTGAATAATAGTGTTATATGTTGAAGTATAAAATAGCAATATCGTGTAATAATGATTGATGATCAGACCTGTAAAACTAACAACAATGAACATTATCTTTCCATTCAGAACAGTAACTAGAACGGGAACTCGTAGGGCGCATACCTTCGGTGCCACTACATTTTTGTTTTGTTCTAGGTATGTATTTTTTGAGTGATAAATGACCTTGACCTTAACCTTTGACCGGATCGCTCCCAAAATCTCAATAAATAGTGTCTGGATAATGACCAATCGTCCCACCAAATTTCAAGCAATTTCGTAGGGCAATTTTTGAGTTATGTGAATAACAAGATTATAAATTAATAAATTCCGATCACAACATAATCCTCCACAATTTTGAGAAGGTAATTAAGATAACAGTTAAAGAGAAAAGGATTTCATATGAGCTCAAAATACCATTGAAGATGACTTCCAAGTGATGCCATATATTGCAGATAATTAGCTAGTTGGGGAGCAGTTCAGATCTTAACTATATATGACATCAACTCTAATTTGATGAAATAATTTAGTCTGGTAGAAATGGAGAAGACTAACTCAATTAACCATCTACTGTCTGGTGTGCCGTACAAAATGTGATGTAATTTTGAATTCAAGGAATCAATTCGTGTATTAGGTTACTAGAGTTTTTTTTTTTTGAGAATAGATGAAGTAAAATATAATTAATGAAGGTATTTTTTTATTTCAATTGTATTTAATTTAAATTCAAAATTGAGCAGCCATAACATCTTATAAAACGAAAAATGTAGTGTGGAATGAATTGGGTGAAAATAAGTTTCACGTTTTAAAGTTCACGTAAAGATGATAAAAATTAAAAGAGAGAGCTCTGCTGTTGCCCCTAACTACTCTACTATTGATGGGCAATTATTGGGATCACTTGGAAGCCATCTTCAATGGTATTTCAAGCTGAAACCAAATCCATTGCTCTCTAACTGAATGAAAATCATGTGATTTATTAAGTTTCTGGGTTGTAGATTTAGCTCTATTTTATCAACCTTTATATATTTTCTGTGTCAAGTAGGATAAAGGTTCTGATTTCAGTTAGTCTAAAAACTGTCCAGTTTCCATTCTTCTTGTTTCTTGATTATATTTCTCTTTTCTTGTTTACATATACATTTCACATTGTTTCTCTATGTTGCACGCATTGTTTTTCTTATAGGATACCAATCCACATGTTATAGGAAGCAGTGCATTATGGTGCTTGTGTTTTATGTGACTTTTCTGTAGAGAAACCTAAGTTTCTGAGACATAATAATTCTTTGTACTTCTAATAGAGAACTATTCAATAGTAGAAGATCTTTTCCTGTTTCTCAATATGCATCTATCGATGAATTTAGTTATTATATCTATCAATGAATATTGAAATGTTCTTAATGGAAAAGAATAAATTTAACGACGAAGGTATTTAGAATAGTTTAAATGTTGTAGCACAGCTTTCAAAGGCCGTGTCTCCATATTTGATCGAGACACTGTCGAGATAACGTTTTTGTAGAGACGACTCAAGGAAACCAATCGGACTTTATTCGATTTCAACTTCGACGTCAATGGAAGAAACACTATAAGATGAAATTCAATGTAAAGTTCTGATATTCAAAATACAAATCTCTGTTTGGTTAATGGACGGACTAACCTTCCAATATTTTTCAATTTGCAATCCTAGTGAAGGAGATGAGTTTAACTAAATGCACTTATTCAAAAATTTAATAAAGCTTGTAATGAAACCAAACTTACTGTGTGTAAATGGTATAAAGGAGGATTTTGTTTGTGTTAACTAATAATTGGTCTTTTTAAGACTTTTATTCTAAAATTTAATGTTTATAATATAATGCCTATAAATTTGTTAGTCCCTATAATTGATTAATGATTTATAAATATCTTATGCAGAATTATCAAGAATATTTGAATAATATTTCAAATATTCTTGATGATTTTGCTCAAAATTTAAGATAAAGTACAGATATTTTATAAAAAAATTCCCATTATTTAGATATGTGATAAAGTAGGATTTTCAAGATGCCAGATGTCTCCATAAAATAATGAATGAGATGCCAGATACCTCCATAAGATAACGAATTATTTCGTCTAAGAATAATATAAAGAATTGATTAATGAATGAAATAAATCTCACCAAATTCATTGTACTTCATTCAAAAGTCCTTGAGTTTCGACTTCCAAATAATTCATTCGTCACATTTTGAGTCTCGGAAAAACTCCGTCAAGGTCGGAATTTCAATTGAAGTCAGTGGATTCGATCATTTTTCAGTAGATTTGGAAGCTTGAAAAACTATGGATATAATGTTACATGCCATGAATAAACTATTCATTGCCTTTCAAGAAGATTTGAATTTAACGGCATTCAAGTTTTTCCTATAATATAATATGAACCATATGTATGAAATCAACTTAAAGGAAAACTAATCTAACCTCGAAAACAAATTTATTAGGACAAACTATTTAGAATCCAATTTTTTCACAAAAGAATACTCAATGAATATTTTCATTCTACTTCAAATTTTAGAAGATGTAAAATTTAGAAAAACTTCCAAAATTAAATGTGATTTTTTTTAAATATTTCATTTAAATTAGAAATGTTAGCAAAATTAAATAATATCGTTACAGCTAAATCCATTTGTTAGTTGCCAAACTAATTCTTGTTGTTCACGAGTAACTAGTGACCAATCGCAACGTGTTATCTTTTTCTTTTCTTACATCTTTGGAAATGGATTCAGAAACTCTCAAGTAATTTGACGAGGAGGTGCTTACGGTGACAATTTGACACAATTTGACACCTTGTGATCATTCATCACACTTTCAATGTTGCCGGAAATTGTCACAACTTCTGCCAATGGTATCATCAATAACTGGGAGGGAAATGAAGAGTAGGTAGCTACATCGGTTACTATGGTAACTAAAGTCAATTCTTTCTATACGATAATATCCAATAGATAAAATAAGATATGATTCCAAACAGATATTATAAGATATAGTATATCCAATAGATAAAATTTATCATGTTTTGCAATTTGGAAGTTATAATAGCATTTAGTTTTATGAATATTTGAAGTTTGCAAACAATTACATTGATATTTTCCTTCGCAAAATTGCGTAAAGTTATGATTTGATCGGCAAGTTATTTTCCCCGTACGAATAACATAGGAATATTTTCAATTATTTATTTATAATCTTGTCATTAGCATAACTAAAAAAATGTTCAACAAATTACCTGAAATCTGGTGAGACAATTGGTCAATGTCCAGAAACCATTTTATCAGATTTTGAGAGTGATCGGGACAAAGGTCAAGGTCATTTATAAGTAAAATTCATTCAACCTAATTGTCTCAAATTGAATGGTACGATAGGTTCACGAAACATTTGATTAGGTCACAAAAATATCAAAATGAACAAAACAAGTTAGCGGCTGTTTAGATATGCGCTCTACGAGTACCCCTTTTAGTTTAATATCATATACTTATTCAATGGTCTTGATAAATATCTTAATTAAGCCTATTTAACTTATACTTATACTTATATAATAATCCTTATGACCTTTATCAAAATACCCACACGAGAAGGATTTAATCCTGGAATATTTCTTAATATCCCAGGAACAAATTTTCCTTGCATGGGAAATACTCCCATTGATCTTTATCAAGGTCCTTTGAAATTTATTATATAATGATTTCCCAAAGGCATATCTGAATATACTAATCCCTATGAACTGTAACTATTGACAGATGTAATTCATAAGAGAATACCTACGTCAAAGTAACAGTTTGTTTTTCTATCACTCACATTCAAGTTTACTGTCATATCAGATGTAAAATACAAAGCTTGCAATAGGTATTTCTCACATCATTTAAGTATTTCTTACATCATTTAAGTATTTCTTACATCATTTAAGTATTTCTCACATCATTTAAGTATTTCTTACATCATTTAAGTATTTCTTACATCATTTAAGTATTTCTTACATCATTTAAGTATTTCTCACATCATTTAAGTATTTCTCACATCATTTAAGTATTTCTCACATCATCTAAGTATTTCTCACATCATTTAAGTATTTCTTACATCATTTAAGTATTTCTCACATCATTTAAGTATTTCTTACATCATTTAAGTATTTCTTACATCATTTAAGTATTTCTTACATCATTTAAGTATTTCTCACATCATTTAAGTATTTCTTACATCATTTAAGTATTTCTTACATCATTTAAGTATTTCTTACATCATTTAAGTATTTCTCACATCATTTAAGTATTTCTCACATCATTTAAGTATTTCTCACATCATCTAAGTATTTCTCACATCATTTAAGTATTTCTTACATCATTTAAGTATTTCTTACATCATTTAAGTATTTCTCACATCATTTAAGTATTTCTCACATCATTTAAGTATTTCTCACATCATCTAAGTATTTCTCACATCATTTAAGTATTTCTTACATCATTTAAGTATTTCTCAC
>CANNZV010000165.1:98314-144153 GCA_947561585.1 Caprella mutica
TTTAAGTATTTCTCACATCATTTAAGTATTTCTCACATCATTTAAGTATTTTTCACATCATTTAAGTATTTCTCACATCATTTAAGTATTTCTCACATCTTAAGTTTAATTTAGTATTTCTCACATCATTTAAGTATTTCTCACATCATTTAAGTATTTCTCACATCATTTAAGTATTTCTCACATCATTTAAGTATTTCTCACATCATTTAAGTATTTCTCACATCATTTAAGTATTTCTCACATCATTTAAGTATTTCTCACATCATTTAAGTATTTCTCACATCATTTAAGTATTTCTCACATCATTTAAGTATTTCTCACATCATTTAAGTATTTCTCACATCATTTAAGTATTTCTCACATCATTTAAGTATTTCTCACATCATTTAAGTATTTCTCACATCATTTTCAATCATTAAGTATTTCTTACATCATTTAAGTATTTCTCACATCATTTAAGTATTTCTCACATCATTTAAGTATTTCTCACATCATTTAAGTATTTCTCACATCATTTAAGTATTTCTTACATCATTTAAGTATTTCTCACATCATTTAAGTATTTCTCACATCATTTAAGTATTTCTCACATCATTTAAGTATTTCTCACATCATTTAAGTATTTCTTACATCATTTAAGTATTTCTCACATCATTTAAGTATTTCTCACATCATTTAAGTATTTCTCACATCATTTAAGTATTTCTCACATCATTTAAGTATTTTTCACATCATTTAAGTATTTCTCACATCATTTAAGTATTTCTCACATCATTTAAGTATTTCTCACATCATTTAGTATTTCTCACATCATTTAAGTATTTCTTACATCATTTAAGTATTTCTTACATCATTTAAGTATTTCTCACATCATTTAAGTATTTCTCACATCATTTAAGTATTTCTCACATCATTTAAGTATTTCTTACATCATTTAAGTATTTCTTACATCATTTAAGTATTTCTTACATCATTTAAGTATTTCTTACATCATTTAAGTATTTCTTACATCATTTAAGTATTTCTCACATCATTTAAGTATTTCTCACATCATTTAAGTATTTCTCACATCATTTAAGTATTTCTTACATCATTTAAGTATTTCTCACATCATTTAAGTATTTCTTACATCATTTAAGTATTTCTTACATCATTTAAGTATTTCTTACATCATTTAAGTATTTCTTACATCATTTAAGTATTTCTCACATCATTTAAGTATTTCTCACATCATTTAAGTATTTCTCACATCATTTAAGTATTTCTCACATCATTTAAGTATTTCTCACATCATTTAAGTATTTCTTACATCATTTAAGTATTTCTTACATCATTTAAGTATTTCTTACATCATTTAAGTATTTCTTACATCATTTAAGTATTTCTCACATCATTTAAGTATTTCTTACATCATTTAAGTATTTCTCACATCATTTAAGTATTTCTCACATCATTTAAGTATTTCTCACATCATTTAAGTATTTCTCACATCATTTAAGTATTTCTCACATCATTTAAGTATTTCTCACATCATTTAAGTATTTCTCACATCAATAATACATTGAGTACAAAAGTAAATATTAAAAATATCAAATACTCTGCGATGTAGAATAGGAATAAAGCAGCATTATGTTTTAATTTGAATGTATGCCGTATAAAAGTTTTTTTATTGACTTAGAATAAGTAAGAATAGCCGGTATTTTAAGATAATAATCTAATCGGAGTTACCTGCCTAGAATTGATTGCATGGGGTAAGTTCCGTGTTATTAGACGGTTCCATATCATCGGACACGTAAAAAAAATATAAATAATTATTATCTAACTTTAAAAAAGTTAAATGATAACTATTACATATTTTTAAATAACAACTACTGCATATTATAACTGTAATCATATATTTTATATTATATATATGATAAACTATATATAAGTTTTTTAATTAGTTATACTTCAAATGAATTACTTGAAATTTTCTTATCTATTTTAGTAATTAAAAAATAGTGTTCTTCTACCTAACATGAATGTGATATAATGTTAATTCTACTAAACTAATTAATTCACAGCATCTTAACAACCACCTTTATAGTTTTTAATGAGATATCAGTCATATGTATGATAATCATAATGCTACGTATTATTATCATATGTTTGAGTTCAGTAATGCTAGGATTCATATAATGAGTGCAGTAAAATGAATATAATATATAACAGTGAATAATTATTATTTTAAATTTGATTCTAAAATTAACATATATATAAGATGATAAAAATAATATAAACTTTGGATTTTTTCTGTTTGCTGTGCGCATTTGAAAATAATGGAAAAAAATACCTAGTGGTATTATAATTACTATCTTTTAGAATTAAATTATTTAGTTAGAAAAAATTAAAGTGGTTATTTTAAATAATATATTCAGAAAAGCTTCTGTTTCCTAGGCGCATATGAAAAAAATAGCAATATATCATAGAAATATACTTCTATCTGAATCTACCATAACCTTTTAATAACTATTTATTAACCATTAACCTTAACATAGAACTACATACGAATAACTGGTGAACAATTCAATGCACATGTATTTGATAGCTAAGAAAAGGCAGTAAGAATTATACACCGAATTATTCCTTATTACATTATTAGTATTACACCGAATTATTCCGTTAATATAGTTACTTAATATACACGAGTCTTTTTATCACTTTACTTGGCAAACAATTTCCTAATTCATGATGTCGATAGATGGCCTTATCAGTATTCCTGGAACACTGAGTTCATTAACCTTAGTTACGGAAAATTAAGTCCTGCAGCCGTTAATTAAAGGACTAATTTTACTTAAAGGTCTAATTTTACTTGAAGATCAAATTTTACTTAAAGGTCGAATTTTATTTAAAGATCTGATTTAACCTAAAGGTCAAATTAAAAATGTACTTTAAATTAAATATCTAAATATTACTGTAAATATTATTATTACCATATACTATATAGATAAGTATTTCAAATAAGTATTGAGGAAATTATGTCAGTCTTCAAATCATGTTTTCAGTTTATTTTGAATCTCAGAGACGGTTAGTAAGTGAAAAATAAAAACGATTGCATCATACACTGTGGTAAAAAAAATAGGGAGATTTCATCGTATTATTTTATATCCACCTATTTTTTTTTTTTATTATTATAAGTTCTAATTTTATGTTGGAACTAATTTTGTAACACAATACAAACATTTGACACATAAAAAGTTGTTACAAAGGCCTATAGTTGATACAATGGGCTTTACTTCCTCACTCTACCCTCTGTTTCTTACTGTCTGGTTTAATTACAAGTTGCACACCAAAGGTTGCCAGAAGATCCACAGGGTACCGATTGATTGTTTCCATTGTCCTCATTCTCTGACAGTGAGTAATTAACTTCGCTCTAATCTGAAGAGGAATGAAGCACCATCTAGTCACCTTTGGCAACTATAACAATGTACCTAAGACACTCTTTGATAGTCTAGCCACCTTTGGCAACTAACAATGTACCTAAAACACTCTTTGATAGTCTAGCCACCTTTTGCAACTAACAATGTAGCTAAGACACTCTTTGATAGTCTAGCCACCTTTGGCAACTAACAATGTAGCTAAGACACTCTTTGATAGTCTAGTCACCTTTGGCAACTATAACAATGTACCTAAGATACTCTTTGATAGTCTAGCCACCTTGGCAACTAACAATGTAGCTAAGACACTCTTTGATAGTCTAGTCACCTTTGGCAACAAACAATGTAGCTAAGACACTCTTTGATAGTCTAGTCACCTTTGGCAACTAACAATGTAGCTAAGACACTCTTTGATAGTCTAGCCACCTTTGGCAACTAACAATGTAGCTAAGACACTCTTTGATAGTCTAGTCACCTTTGGCAACTAACAATGTAGCTAAGACTAAATGCATCTTAATACAGACAAAAGACACTAGACCCAGAACGTGGACTGACAGTTGGGCCCTAGACAATTGTGCCTGACAACAGTATCCAAGCCAATTGGGTTAAAAGACAACTGAACCCAGGACAATTTAGCCCACACAACACTACATCAAACAGAACACACACCATCTCAAACACCTAATGGGCTCGGACCAAGTTACCCAAGGCAACTTTGGGTTGGGTGGTACTCCTTCCTGCCGTCATTTTTTTTAAGCTCCTCCTCATTAAAATAAAAATAAAATAAAAATTATAATATCGCTTTTCTTATATGACCGAAGATGTGAAACTGACCGTTAATTCGTAATTTACCCTAAGTTTCATTCTTCAAGTTCTATTTCTAAAAATAAACACTCATACCAATTGTAGCACACTTAAATTACCAAACCATTGTCTGGCTCTGAGGTCTTCATAATATTTACACGATCAATGCTGTTACTATTTAGTCTGAATAATTATCTTAAGCAAACGAAATTACTTTGCATTGTAGTCTTAAAGTATTACCATTATAACTCTATGGAATAGAAACTCAATAGAGTAATTAAGGTTAATTGTTCTAGAGGGATATATTGCTTTTTGTAACTAAACTTCATTGAAGATTTAAGTGTGCGGAATTTTCTTCGCTGGTTATTATTTTTCCTAATGATTCTTTTACAAAAACACTCGTTATCATTTATTTTAATGCACGTATATAATTAGTTAATTACCTACCCAACTTTCAAGTACAGTTACAGCAATGTCCTCTCGACTCTGATTTTTGTTCTACTATGTGAAACATATACTATTGAACGTAAAAAAAGATTACACAACAATAATTATAAACCTAGATTTTCTTTTCAAAATTGAATTTAAAAATGGTTTCTCATTTGAATAGGAGAGACTTTTCATCCATCACAAATTCAATCAAGAAAGTGGACAATTCAATCAAACACTAAGCAATGTTTCAGACTGTACATCACACAAAAGTTAATTTGTTTTCGGTGAGCTCTTCAATCAATTTAATTGAAGCTTTGAAAATTCATTGCAGTCAATTTCGGCACCGCAATCGTTTGACAGTTGATGCTCACATACTGACTTCATTCACACTCTAGCCCAATTATACTGAATCAATTTAACAAATTTTCAGAGCTAAAACTATTTAAATTTCTCTCATTTATGTCTCTAGACAAAATAATAAATATGCGTTACAAAAATAATAATAATAAATATACGTTACAGAAATAATAATAATAAATATACGTTAGAGTAATAATAAAAAAGTAAATCTTCTTGGGTAATATAGCTCCAATATTGTTGATACCATTACAAAATTTGTAAAATGTTACCCCATGAATCTTAGCTACCTGGGAATAAGTCTAAATTGGATAATATGAACATTCTTCAGGAAATTTCCATATTATATTATCAGTAGATGGAAGTTATATGTTTCATATATTATAATTTAATGCCAAGATTATGCAGGGTCCACATTATATTCTATTATTTATTGTCACAAACTATGAAAAATACGACGGGCAATCGTTGAGCGCATACCTTCGCCGCCGCGAAGGTAGATAACATTCTAATTACTGTACATAAATTAGCAAACAGTTTATTTCAGTGTTAGTGATCGGAAATCTCCAACCGGTTTGCAAACACAGAGTTTGTCTATAATTGTGATAGACAGCTTCTCCAACACCAAAATAGAAGAAAAGACAAATGGTATGGAAGCAGATTAAAGGGCCGTACACACGTAGGTTTTTTAAGTCTTTCCACCAGACTAGTTGGTATCCATGATACCTGCAAGGTATCATGGATACCAACTAAAATAAATAATAATGTTATTGTTTTTTCTTAAATGATTCAACAATAGTGTTGAAAAAGTAGGAGGAGCTTAGCAAAAAGTCTGGTGGAAAGACTTGAAAAACCCTACGTGTGTACGGCCCTTTAGAGTTTCTTCGAATTAACCCTGTATGTACTTTGCAAGAATGCATCATAAGCAGTGTTACTATAAGATGCATTAATTAATTACGGTGCTGGTGGCTCTTATCCTCATTAAGGTAACAGGATTAGCAGAATAAAGCATCTTTACGAGCTTTAATAATATCCAGTGTAGAAATTAAAGTTAAAACTATCAGATATTATTGAATGTAGTGAACATAAAAGTTATAGGGATTAGAAGAATTTAAATATTTCAATTATAATGTAATAAATTGAAAAATCTTAATCGATCACTAAAATTAGGTTTTTTGATTGCAATATTAGCAGTCCAAAAATTTGTATAAACTTAGATGATTACATAACCTCCTATTATTCCAGTTAGAGATGATAATTATTACTCTCTGTAAACGGAACTCTATCTGCATAAGATTGGAAGCACGAAATGATATACCACGGTTTCGAACAGATTGAACAAATATCAATATGGTAAGCTGTATCACTTTAATCGAAGAGGAAAATGAAGCGTTTGAAGCTCTGGTTGTGGGAGGAAAAAGAAAATTATTTTCAGGTAATGTGTTCGGAGCCTTGAAATTGATTGACTCATTTCCATTTCTTTCTCAATTTCTTTAATTAATGATTTGCTTTTTAGTTTGATGACGGGAATGTGATTCAGTAGTCGTAAAAGAGAGCAATTTGTTAGGTGCGTTATCAAAGAGAGTATCGCAGTTAACTGATGACTTAATAAACAAATGGACATTTCTTTTTAGTATTTAAATTATACGAACACCGAAGTCAAACTTGTTTTTGTAGCGCTATGTATTATTTTTTCTTGTTAAATAGAACACTTTGGTGTTCAATAGAACACTTTGGTGTTCAATAGAACACTTTGGTGTTCAACAGAACACTTTGGTATTCAACATAACACTTTGGTGTTCAACAGAACACTTTGGTGGTCAACAGAACACTTTGGTGGTCAACAGAACACTTTGGTGGTCAACAGAACACTTTGGTGGTCAACAGAACACTTTGGTGGTCAACAGAACACTTTGGTGGTCAACAGAACACTTTGGTGGTCAACAGAACACTTTGGTGGTCAACAGAACACTTTGGTGTTCAACAGAACACTTTGATGTTCAACAGAACACCTTGGTGTTCAACAGAACACTTTGGTGGTCAACAGAACACTTTGGTGTTCAACAGAACACTTTGATGTTCAACAGAACACCTTGGTGTTCAACAGAACACTTTGGTGGTCAACAGAACACTTTGGTCTTAGAACACTTTGGTTTTAGAACACTTTGGCTTAGAACACTTAGGTATCAGTAAATTTCAATTGTACAATAAACACAGAAAAAAAACAAATGATAGAATGATGGATAACAAAACTCCTCTAACTTTAATCTAGCCCCTAATCCTTCCCATTCACAACGATGATTTAGTTATTTATGATGAATGAGAAAAAGTGAAAGTTATTTATGCAATATCAAATATTTCATAAACACACTATTTGAACTATTATTCTCATGTCCATTGAAGTGTATACACGAAAAACATGTATTTATATTAAATTCATCTAATCATCCAGAGGGTATAAGACTTACCACAATGTCAATTGTTATATTCTTTGAACCATTGCAGTATATTACTTCCTGAACTGCAACTTTGTCTGCAAGTTTCGACCGCCACTAAAAAACATTTCAATGATAATTTGTGTCTTTGGAGTGTATATCATACGGTGTTTGTTGGCTCCGAGCCATCCTCTCTAACCACATGTTATTCAAAGTAACTACAATGTAGATTGCAGGAGGGAAAATTGCATCCGTAAAGTTTCGTCACGAGTTTCTAATTTGTTCTGAAATATGATGGAACATTTTACCCAAGATTTTATCCACACTGAAAGTTACGAATATTATTGTCGCTATATTTTATATACTGTTTATTATTTGTTTGATATCAAAATGAAAATTGAACATATGGATTTATTTTAGAAGTCTTATAACACTGGCAAAATATTTTATACAGGGTGTTCCAGAATTACGGCAATACGGGAACCAGATTTGCGTACCAAATAAATGATCAAAAGCGATGTTTGACTGTTTAAATCGTACATCATCTTGAAGCTAGTGTCATAGATATATATGCAGAGTACAAAATTACAAGAGGATTGTGACAAACTTATAAAAAAACTTAGATATTCATCACTGTATGCTAATCATAAGAAGTTTTAAAGACTTGAAAGAGCTGTGTAAAATGTGTGTAAATGGAAGGGATGTAGACACTGCAGAATATAGAGAGGCCTCTAAACACTGTAGATGATGAGGGATGTAGACACTGTATAGATGTGAGAGTTTGAAGAAAATTCACTCTCGTTTTAAAATCATTTTATTAAAGAAAAATAATAGGAAAAGTTTAAATAATGAATACTAAAATGTTTACTGTAATTTATTAAAAGCGGATAACATCATTGATACGTAAAATTAGTAATTTTGACATGTTTTCGCACCGAATCCCCCTACCAATTCATTAAACAGTCACGATGTTAGCAGTACAACAAACTAGAGTATACAACAAACTACATAACGGCTAATTAGGTTCAGAGTTTCAAAATAATCTTAATTAATTCCGAGACTTATTCTTCAGACCGAAATAACTGGCCACCAGATGTGAGGCCTGAAGATACTGTAGAATGTAGATAGAGAGGCCTATAGACACTGTAGATGATGAGGCCTGTAGACACTGTAGATGATGAGGCCTGTAGACATTGTAGATGATGAGGCCTGTAGACACTGTAGATGATGAGGCCTAAAGACATTGTAGATGATGAGGCCTGTAGACACTGTAGATGATGAGGCCTAAAGACATTGTAGATGATGAGGCCTGTAGACACTGTAGATGATGAGGCCTGTAGTCACTGTAGATGATGAGGCCTGTAGACACTGTAGATGATGAGGCCTGTAGATACTGTAAATGATGAGGCCTGTAGACACTGTAGATGATGAGGCCTGTAGACACTGTAGATGATGAGGCCTGTAGACACTGTAGATGATGAGGCCTGTAGATACTGTAAAATGTAGAAAGAGAGGCCTGAAGACAATATAAATGATGAGACCTGTAGACACTATAGATGATGAGGCCTGTAGACACTATAGATGATGAGGCCTGTACATACTCTTAATAGAAACCACTGTATATAATCATATTTGTACTTCATATTACAAGGACTGAGGCTGCACTTACAGTATATCACCACAGATAATGTACAAATTTCCATAGGGTAGCAGGTCTTTACCCGCTATAGATGGCAGGAATGTATTTTTCTCACGTAAATACCTAAGACCCTTCATGTGCCTGAAAGTAAACAAATACTTTCTCTCTTCTTTTTAGTTTTTGATCTTTAACACACGCTGCAAATCATTATTACACTAAAGATTATCTTATATATGATTAATTATTATAGTAAACATGTTAAAACCTCTTGATTTTTCATTAATTATTTTTGTGAAAAATTGTTTATTTCAATAACTGACATAATCTTATCTGTTTAATTTATTCATACTATATTGATATTATTTGTCAGCTAGAATAAAATATTAATCGGTGAGTTTATTCGACTCCAGGTACTCTTTCATACTATTGGTAGTACGATATTATTTGCTTGTATTTTATTTAATTCGCTTGGAAAGTTGATTCCATTTCTGATAGAGTTGGGGCCTGTAAAATGTGGGGTAAGTTACGAATTATCGGTCGGTTTCACACATTCACTGAGAAGTCTGACTCATCGTGCGAGTCAAGGCTGGTAGACCTTCAATATTGTGGTCTTTTTTTTTTCTTGATTGACTCTACCTGAGTCAATCTGACTATGGATTATGTGTCATTAGGGTCAATATGACTCTTGTTTTCGAGTAAAGTATTAGGATGAGTCAAATTGACTCACATTTTTGAGTCAGTTTTGGGACAAACTGAAAACTCAAATTTGTAGTCAATTTGACTCGTTTTTTTTCCAGTGTTCAGTCATATAAAAAAGGAAAATATCAATAATAAAAATAAAACTATTATATTTTTTTATTTGAACGAATATGTGATTGCGACCAGTAATTCGTAACTTACCCTACATTCAACTTTGTCAATGTTATAACAATTCTGTTTTCTGAGGTAAGACGATTCCCTGCGGTGTTAACTAAGAGCTATAAATAGACTTTAAGGGCCCGATTTACCTGCTACAGCGCCAATTACCTTTCCTAATTACGGCAAATGTTTGCTCCTAACCATCGCATTAGATTTTGACTTTCGGTAGAATTATAGACAGAAAATTCCATGCTGAATTTTCAAAAATTTTATGTAATTTTTTAATTACTTTATACCATTATTAATAAGACAAAAATCCGTCTGTCTGTCCGATGTCAGTTAAAACTAATAATTTGTTGTCACATTAATATTAATAAATAAAAATATAGATATTATTAATTTTATCAATAAATAAAATTAACTTTGTAATCAGTTTCTTAAAAGAATGAAATCTATAAAAAAAATGAAATTATAAAATGAACTAACCGAATAGAGTTTCATGTATTGATATTACGGATATACTTTCATTTAAATATAATTTTAAATCCATTATATTATTATATTTATATCGATAAGAAATACATAATAAAATCAACAAACAAAATTGTTTACTATTGTTCGAGTTCAAAGCACTTGAATAATTAATCCAAAAACACATTTTTTCTACTTGTAGAGCATAAATCCCTTCAAGTCTTCAACAAACTGTTCTTTAGTTGTTTTGGATGAGTGAAATCATTCCTATCATCCATAGGGAAATATTCCTTGAAATGCAGCTCTGAAGACTTAATCCATCAAGTGATCGATGATTGCAACTCAGATGAACTGGTGAATTGAAGGGGAATAGACGCTTGGAAAGTACATATGATGCTCTAATGTATAGACTACACTGAGAAAAAAATATGAGTCAAATCGACTCAAAATTTGTGTTTTCAGTTTGTCCCAAATCCGGGTCAAAAATGTGAGTCAATTTGACTCATCCTAATTCTTTACTCAAAAACCAGAGTCATATTGACTCCTATAGACTCCTAATTCATAGTCAGATTGACTCAGGTAGAGTCAATCAAGAAAAAAGACTGCAATATTGAGGTTTTGTCAGCCTTAACTCAAGCGACGAGTCAGGTTGACTCGCAAGAGAGATCTTATGAGAATTAACATTAGATCCTGTAAAAGAATAAAATTAGATTCTAATGTTTATTTAGCGGTTCAAGTGAGTTAAAAAAATGTATTCAATATAAAAAGAATTGCCTCGAGCAACCTAGCTATTTAATTGTTTGAATAAACATTTTGACTGGATTTTGATCTACATATAAAAGTGTAACTTGAGTAAAAAAATTAACTATTAGTACGAATTTTTTTGTGTAGAAAAATTAAATCATTGGAATGTCTGTCACAATATTGATAATTAATTATAGTCATAAAATTTACTAATTACATTATTTTTATATTCTGTTTTACATTTATATTATAAATAGTAAATAGCAACAACAAAACACTGAGGCGTGTAGCAAAGATACACAAAGGCATGCTTAAGTAAATAGCTATCTGCCCCAGATAACTTGAAGGAAGGAAGGACACGCCCTTGTACCAGAGGTCAGGGAGCCAGTGATGTCATCAGGGATAAAGTCATAGGTAAGCAGCGCTACTTTGATAGTAGTGGCGCTGCCGCTACAGTATAATGTAGTGGTAGCGCTACATCGCCATCTTACAAAAACATAAGAAAGGTTTTTTTTTCTGCTGAGGCAACTGTGAATTTCCTGAGAAGTAATATGTTCGTTGATGACAATATTTGTATAGCCCAGTCTCTCTCCAGATTTAAACCTAATTGAAAAACTTCGGTCCATTCTGAAGTAGAATGTGTATGTGGGAGAGGGTCAGAAAAACTGAAGACTCATGTAAGATAATAACGTCTGATACAATTCGGAAATTGACAGATTAGTTGGATAAGCGTCTTTTGAAAGTTGTGGAAAAGAGGGGAAATCAAACCGGATATCAATATGAAATTAGCAAGCGTAAGACGTTGTGCAAGTTTATTTTATATGGTGTATATGTCTTAATATAAAATGGTCGCATTGCGTAGCCATATTTTAGCATCAGGTGGTCGTACTGTGAATCATTGTTCGAATATCAGGTGGTCGTACTGTGAATCATTGTTCGAATATCAGGTGGTCGTACTGTGAATCATTGCTTGAATATCAGGTGGTCGTACTGTGAATCATTGCTTGAATATCAGGTGGTCGTACTGTGAATCATTGCTTGAATATCAGGTGGTCGTACTGTGAATCATTGCTTGAATATCAGGTGGTCGTACTGTGAATCATTGCTTGAATATCAGGTGGTCGTACTGTGAATCATTACTTACCTCTGTATGAAGTGACTTATAATCGTCAGTTGAAGATGTTTAAATTATTAAAATACTTACACAATAACTGAGTAATGATTGAAACAAAAAATAGGTATGTTCTTTTTCTTATTCTCTTTTAATCTAGCAATGCAGAGTTGTTATAATTAAATCAAATTATTTAATAGTACAGAAAAATCCTGGGAAGACTTATAAATCACTATCAGAGATTGAGTAGTCTTCTAATTCACTATCAGAGACTGAGTAGTCTTCTAATTCACTATCAGAGACTGAGTAGTCTTCTAAATCACTATCAGAGACTGAGTAGTCTTCTAATTCACTATCAGAGACTGAGTAGTATTCTAATTCACTATAAGAGACTGAGTAGTCTTCTAATTCACTATCAGAGACTGAGTAGTCTTCTAATTCACTATAAGAGACTGAGTAGTCTTCTAATTCACTATCAGAGACTGAGTAATCTTCTAATTCACTATCAGAGACTGAGTAATCTTCTAATTCACTATCAGAGACTGAGTAGTCTTCTAATTCACTATCAGAGACTGAGTAGTCTTCTAATTCACTATAAGAGACTGAGTAGTCTTCTAATTCACTATCAGAGACTGAGTAGTCTTCTAATTCACTATAAGAGACTGAGTAGTCTTCTAATTCACTATCAGAGACTGAGTAGTCTTCTAATTCACTATCAGAGACTGAGTAGTCTTCTAATTCACTATCAGAGACTGAGTAGTCTTCTAAATCACTATCAGAGACTGACTAGTCTTCTAATTCACTATCAAAGACTGAGTAGTCTTCTAATTCACTATCAGAGACTGACTAGTCTTCTAATTCACTATCAGAGACTGAGTAGTCTTCTAATTCACTATCAAAGACTGAGTAGTCTTCTAATTCACTATCAGAGACTGAGTAGTCTTCTAATTCACTATCAGAGACTGAGTAGTCTTCTAAATCACTATCAGAGACTGACTAGTCTTCTAATTCACTATCAGAGACTGAGTAGTCTTCTAATTCACTATCAAAGACTGAGTAGTCTTCTAATTCACTATCAGAGACTGAGTAGTCTTCTAAATCACTATCAGAGACTGAGTAGTCTTCTAAATCACTATCAAAGACTGAGTAGTCTTCTAATTCACTATCAGAGACTGAGTAGTCTTCTAAATCACTATCAGAGACTGAGTAGTCTTCTAAATCACTATCAAAGACTGAGTAGTCTTCTATCTTGTTCCTAACCTTCAAGACGAAATGTCCTAAATGTCAGGCCAAATTATTCCTGGACTGTACATCAGCAATGCAAACCGTGTCACTTTATTGCTGTAGAAATGAGTATTGAGAAACTCTTTGAACTAAATAGTGAAGGAATATTAGACGCTGTAGAGGCTTGCATGTGATGTACCTAACGATTTGATGTACCTAACGATTTGATGTACCTAACGATTTGATGTACCTAACGATTTGATGTACCTAACGATTTGATGTACCTAACGATTTGATGTACCTAACGATTTGATGTACCTAACGATTTGATGTACCTAACGATTTGATGTACCTAACGATTTGATGTACCTAACGATTTGATGTACCTAACGATTTGATGTACCTAACGATTTGATGTACCTAACGATTTGATGTACCTAACGATTTGATGTACCTAACGATTTGATGTACCTAACGATTTGATGTACCTAACGATTTGATGTACCTAACGATTTAATGTACCAAACGATTTGATGTACCTAATGATTTAATGTACCTAATGATTTAATGTACCTAATGATTTAATGTACCTAACGATTTGATGTACCTTATGATTTAATGTACCTAATGATTTAATGTACCTAATGATTTAATGTACCTAACGATTTGATGTACCTAATGATTTAATGTACCTAATGATTTAATGTACCTAACGATTTGATGTACCTAACGATTTGATGTACCTAACGATTTAATGTACCAAACGATTTAATATACCAAACGATTTAATGTACCTAACGATTTAATGTACCAAACGATTTAATATACCAAACGATTTAATATACCTAACGATATTATGTACCAAACAATTTAATATACCTAACGATTTAATATACCAAACGATTTAATGTACCTAACGATTCAATATACCAAACGATTTAATATACCAAACGATTTAATATACCAAACGATTTAATATACCAAACGATATTATGTACCAAACGATTTAATGTACCTAACGATTCAATATACCAAACGATTTAATATACCAAACGATTTAATATACCTAACGATATTATGTACCAAACAATTTAATATACCTAACGATATAATGTACCTAACGATTTAATGTACCTAACGATTTAATATACCAAACGATTTAATATACCAAACGATTTAATATACCAAACAATTTAATGTACCAAACGATTTAATATACCTAACGATTCAATATACCAAACGATTTAATATACCTAACGATTTGATATACCAAACAGACTTCAAATGTAAATATTAAATTCCTTTTATGATTAGATTTCAAGAAAGCGAAACCAGATCATTTTTCTCACTCAAAAAGTATTATATAATCTTATTTTTCAAGATTTAGAGTTAATGTTCGATATATATAGAACATATTTTAATATATCAGTACTGACTGTTCTTGGTAATGGCAGTACAGCTGAACGTATTGTTATTACATCTGCAATATGAGTCTGAATGTCTTCCATCCGGCCATCCCTTCGTATTTTCTCGTTTCGAATACGAATGAAATACGTATAGTCTATGAGTCAATATAGCAATGCGGGCACTGAAAGAATTAGTATGGTAAATAAATGTAAAGAAAATAAATGTAAAGAAAAGAAAATAATTTATATGAAATTATATCAGTTATATAAATTGTACAAAATTATATAAATTTAGTAGAATAGATATTATTTATAAGGTAAAACATCAATTATCAACCTCCATGTTAGTTTCATAGAAGAATGTCAATAAATAAATGAAATGGATACGGCTAACTGTCATATGTATTACTTGGAATAATAACTTATATAGAAAGAGAAGTTATACGTAGGTTCATTCGAAAATAATGTACAACATGAGTTATCTACCTTCAATTTACAGACTGAATCAACAGTACGAACTAATACAAAATGGAAGGCATGCACTCAGATGTTTCAAGTTAACAACATAAAAAAAATTAACCAAAAAGTTACTTTTAAATGCATTCACTATAATTTTGATATACTTTTCTGTTTCAGTGTGCTGTTCTTTAATATTTCAGCATTTCAGTATGTTCTATTCCAAGGAAAACAGATTCCTTTCAGTTTGACTTTGAGTATTCGTTTTGCCCCCTATTTTAGCCAGCTGTGGGGCTTGTCCTTTCTCTGTAGAGTTCGATCTAGTGTTTTTATAATTGAAATTAATTATAATGCACTTCGAATAAGTCTACTGAAAGTACTTGAATTGTAGGGTAATTTTTCCTACTGCACACTTTCAAACTCTTAAAACATATAAGTACTCCAAAATTATAGCTATATTGATGAACGAAAGAGGAAAAATACCATCAGAAAAGTCAAAAATTGAAATAAGGGCAAAAAAATATAATTCACCCAAAACACACCTACACTATGTAAATATTACAGTAATAGCTTGTCTGGTGCGCGTACAATGGGAGTGAACGTTCGAAGGGTGACTAAAATCCACACCCCGGAGGAGGTAAGGAATTTTTTTTTTTTTTTTTTTTTTTTAAGGAAGGAATTGAATTGGGGATTTTTTGAGGGAAAGTCAACCCCCGTGCACTCAAATCTCCAATAAGAAATCACTGACTTTTTTAGGAGGAGGATATGTCTCTTGTCTAAGACTGTAAGTGACATATCCTCCTAGAGCGAGATGGCCTGATGGTAGAGATGTTCCTGTCTCTCCTGAACACTTAGGTATTGGGATGATCTATATATCAGTCATATTTTGTAGAGAGACGTTGCAGGGCAGCGTTGCCTAAATATATCATTCATTTTTTTAGATATCTGAATTAAAAAACAATTAAAGATCAAAGAATTTGAAAATATGCTGAAAGATAGGGTTTTATAATAAAGTCGTTTTTTTCAAATTTAATTTCTAAAAGAAAGTTTGAATTTCAGATATCTTAATGTTATGTCGTAATATAACTCTTTTTCTTTTGAATGAATCCTGTCTCATCCCTTTAAGTGAACTCGTTTTTCATTGGCTGTAGCAAAATATCAGGAGGAACAAAAACACTTCATTTTCTCCTGTTTTACATGTTTACCAAATTTCTGAACTTTCAGATTATTAATAAAGAAATAAATTCACGGTTTGGTGACAAAGTTTATTGGGTTAAACTTGAAATATTGGGGTTTTATTCATTTTCTGAGTGAACACGCTAACATTGTTCAAAAGGTAGAGTATTATGAAGCATTACCATGGTACAATGAGTATGCAGTTATTTAATAATCCAATTATTCTATAACTATCATCACCATCTCTTTATATTACTATGGATGAGAGGGAGTTCATGCTCATGAATACCAAAAAGCTACTCACAGCTTAATCCGATATTGATCCAGTCACTTCAAGAGTAAAGATCACATTTTTGTATTTGCTGCTTGAATATTA
Organism: Caprella mutica; assembly: GCA_947561585.1. NCBI lineage: Eukaryota > Metazoa > Arthropoda > Malacostraca > Amphipoda > Caprellidae > Caprella > Caprella mutica. Next base: position 115,223 of record CANNZV010000165.1, read on the forward strand.
CATAAAATATTCATTACGATATTCATATTACTGCATTGAGTTTTTTGTTTGTTTATATTGTTGAAATGAAATTCTTTCCTTGTTAAATCCACCACTTCTAAATTCTGTACAACAATTGTTTTTAATCCCTGGAAGCACTTAACTTACTACTCTCTCTAGACTAGAGGATTTGCGTGATGCGTATCCGTAGCAGGTAGAAACTGCTGCAATATGCTCAATAAAACTGAGGCAGGTAGAAACTGCTGCAATATGCTCAATAAAACTGAGGCGGGTAGAAACTGCTTCTATCTCCTCAAAATTCTGAGGCAGGTAGGAACTGCTTCTATCTCCTCAAAATTCCGAGGCGGGTAAAAACGGCTAAAATATGCTCAAAGTGTTATGAAGTAGATAAAAACTGCAACAAACCAATCACAAATTTTGCCGCTGGTGAAAACCATCTAAAAACTCTCAGAGATTTTTGAAGCAGATAAAGCGGCTAAAAACTTCCTGAAGATTTTTGACCAGATAGAAACTACACCTCCTCGAAGCTTCGTGCTTTAAATAAAACTGATGCAAAATAATCCAAAAATAGATGTGACAAGCGAAGTTACTGAGAACTTTTATAAGATTTTTGAGGCATAAATTGTTATCAACTTCAAATATTTGTCCTTTAGTAAACAGATACGGCAGTTAAGAATGCCACATCACTGCCGCAGTTAGCCCCTAAATCAGACTTTAAAGAGGCCTCTTGACTGGCTTTGAAGAGTCACTCAATATCCGACTACAAGTTCATGGCTCCAATAAAAACTAACGAGAGCGACACCTGGTGGCAGCCTTTCGAGTTATTCTCCGCAGGCGATTAATTTATCTTTCAGAGCAGCTTAACGGCTTACAGAAAAGTTCAATTCAATTACTTTGCATAATACAGCGATGGTCAAATTAGTTTGTTTGTTATTAGTATCCAGAAATGAGAGATACGACTTTATATAATGTCAACCATTTCGATCCAACAATTGAAATTTGATAAAATTGTTATTGTTAATGAATGTTTTTTGTATATATAGTAATTGATCTCTAATAGCAAAAATAAAATTTAAAAAATAGTAAATTAAATTCGATTTAACTAAATAAAAGAAGAACAAATTTTATTAACGATTTTACGCTATAATTAAAAGTAATTTTATTTAAAAATAGAGCATCTCAGCTAATGAATAAATATGATTTTATTTTCTATCATCCTCAATATCCTCATTTAAAATATCATTTTATAAAACATTCCTTTTATATCATCATTACATTTAAATTTGTTTCCTGATTATGAATATTTAAATGTTTGCCTCTGAAGCAGAAGTAGTTTCAAAGCAATCAAAACCCCCTAAAATAAATAGCTCCAATAGGCAGAGTCTATTTCCAGACCGACAATTACTCTCCAATTTATGTTTTTAGCGTAAGGGAAACCTACAGTTGATTGTGTGGGGAAATTAGGCGTAGAGCACGTGCCACGGGAGAAATAATGCGGAAAAAGTCCGGTGAAATGACCTCAAAATGACTCTATGATGTGGCCACACACATCGGCAATAATTAGTTTTGGAAGAAAAAGTTATATAATAATTAAAATCTTCCGCATGACAACAGAGCAATATTCCCAAATTATTCCATGACGATACACTATGTGTGATTTTGAGGATTTAATAACTCTCTATTGGATTCCATACAGTTTCCTTATCTTACAGTTTCTATATATTTCAGTTTCCTTATTTTGAAGTTTCCTTATTTTACAGTTTCTATATATTTCAGTTTCCTTATTTTACATTTTCTCTATTTTTGAGTAAGAGAAGTACTGAGAGGACAAGTCACGAATAGAGAATTTATGTGTGTGAACAAACTTTTACTTATTTTTCTTAAACACGCAATCTTTAAATTAGGGTAAGTTACAAATTATCGGTCGGTGCACCGACAGTTGGGCCCAGGACAATTGGGTCCACAACAATTGGGCCCCAAAACAATTAAGCCCAGAAAAAAATTGGGCAGAAGACATAATAAAAAAATGTTAACTTGCTTTCACTAGGGAAGTGACAATATTATCTTTGAAATATGCTTTATTATTATCTAAAAATAAGTTTATATTTTTATAATTCGATTCATAAACTTGATAAGGTATATATTAGCAAGCCCCTTAATTCACATTTGGATGCTAATCACATGTTTCAATGTAATGAAAAAGTATTTAAATAACTTAATAAGCAGTATAGTATTTTGAATCATGTCATATGGATTCAATGTGTAGTGTACACCGTCTGACAAAGACAAAAATTTAGTAAAAAATATGTAAATTGAAAGGTTATACGTTACATTAACAGTTGTTTGGATAAAACGAGATTATGAGAATACATTTTGTAATAATAATTCATAAACCTCTTCAATATTGAACACTGAACAGCAATCAAATAAGTCACGTTAACTTTAATTCAATTTGTATGTTCCAATAATTTCGACATGTCTAAAATACCTACATCCATATATTCTATTATTTCTTCATCTAAAATAGTTACATTCTTATTTTCTATTGGGTACATCTTCACTCATTTACTTCACAGGAGTTCACTATATAGAGGTACTGTAACTAGGAAATTTGCTGCTTACATGACCTATATCGGAGCAGAAATTTATTGTAGCTTAAAAGAATAATAGTGTGTATTCATGAAAAGAATATATTCTATTACAAAATATTTATTTTTCATAACGAGAATATTTTTTTCATGTAAGGAATATTCTTTATTTTAAATGTTCAAGACTATATTTGTATACAAAACGCATATTGTCACAAACCTAGTTATTACAGTAGCAAGGGTCTTTAATTAAGTTAATACAGTAAACTCTGAAAAAAATTGGCAAATAATATAATTGTCTCGGGGCCTATTTGTCGTGGGCCCAATTGTCGGTCCACGTATCGGTCAGTACTACATCTTCGGCCATATAAGAAAAAACGATATAAAAATCATTATTATTACATAGTGCTATCTAATAATGAAATTTTTTATATCGTTTTTTCTTATATGACCGAAGATGTAGTACTGACCGATAATTCGTAACTTACCCTAGTCATTATTTAAAGACAGAATAAATATTGCTCCATAATTACTTTCAAGACACTGTTTGAGATACAGTCAAAGGTCATCTCCAATTCACAGTATAGTACATCAACGTTTCTTATAACAAAGTTAATAACTCATTAAATATCACAATAATTAATTATTAATTTAGGTATAGCTTACAAATTCTCTTTGAAAATCATATTCTTTTTCATATATTAGCAATAGTTCGTGAAAACAAATTTATACTAAATTTTAACTTTGTGTTATCTTCACCTGTAGAGAACTTTTATTTATAGGTAAACATATTTTTTCATACTTGTACCCTGTTATTTCAAGTCCATATCTTAAATACTCATAATTCATTTATTAATGCGAATTATTAAATGATGTAATTCAGTCAGTAATTACAGTCAACCCGAATATCGTATCTAATTTTATAACTGTAGTCGATAGGTTAACAATTTTATGTTTTCATTTGAAATAATTTGGTTAATAATATTATATTTTTGCAACTGGCTATTAATTGTAATAATGTAAAATATTAACATATATATAACACTTTTTAAAATTAAATTAAAACATTTCTTGGACGAATTGTCCGTGGAAGATATGCCCGTTAGACGAAATGTCCGTTAAACGAAATGTCAATTAGACGAAATGTCCATTGGACGAAATGTCCGTTGGCAGAAATGTCTTAGACCTATTATTGGGATAGATTTCATGAATCAGATAATGATTCTGATGAATAGTTCTCATAGCTAAACTAATTCCTATCATAGCTACGTAAATATGTATCACATTATACTGATGTGCAAGCGTGACAGACGAATAGAGATAAGAAAAATTATTTATGGAGGAGATAAACAAAGATAAGTATCATTAACATTATATACAAAAAAAAATCATTATATACAAAGCAAGACAATATTAACAGTGTGAAGTATCATATACATTAAATACAATATAAAACATTACATTCAGAGCAATGCATATTATATAAACTATAGTAAGCCCCATTCATTTATTTCATTCCACAGCGTCTCAGGTTCAATATTTTGCCCCGTCAATTCTGACGATGAAATTGCAAGGATAGAGATTGATGTTCTGTCACACTGTTTGGTAGCAGCAATTTGTTAGGTTATTGCTAGGCAAATTGATAAATATTAAGGCATTTTACGTTATTATGATATGGTAATTTATAATTCATTTTAAAGGAGTGATGAAATGTTGTCGAACAAAAAACAGTTCCAATTTTCTAAATTGGAATTTTTATAGGTAAAACGTTTGTGAAATAATGGTTATATAGATAAATACGCTAATTTAACTTATTTTAACTTATTTAGAAATCATCAACGTTATGAAAATGAACAGTAACGGTTTTTCTGCATTAAAAAGTTTATTATTTAATTTTCATCATTGTATTTTTGTTTCTGAATTAACTGTTTATTTATATATTAAATATTCTATCGTTTTAAATAATGAACAGTAAAGGCAATCACTGCTAAAGGCACAGCTCTAACTGACTCTGAAAAGGATTTTCTAATTTGATGAAATCAGTGTTTACAACCTGTGATTCTTTACGGCTTGAAATAGCAACCTACTTTCATTGCCTAACAGAGAAAAATCAAACACATTGTTAACTTCAATTAATTATTTGCTGGTTTGAAAAATAACTTGGATTTAGCGATTTTGAAATAATAAATATATGAAATAATAAATTTATGAATTGATAAATTTCTGAAATTTTAAAAAGATAATTTATTTATTTTTTGATGTGTAGGTTCTGAACTAAATTTTCAAATGCTTGAATTTGATTTCATCTTTGCATTATTAATCTAAATATATTTTTCAGATATATAGTTGCTATGATATACTAAATATGTATGTTAATACAATGGGAACATGAGCTTGCAAGATATACCTAGAATATTGTCCGAGTAATAATCATAATAATATGAATTAATTAGGCATAGTGATATGCCCTGCATGTAGTTTGATGCATAGTGATATGACTAACCTGTTCTAATTTTCATAGTAACATGAAAAAAAACTAATAAACGATATCATATATATATGAAATACACATAAAATTCTTATTTTAATACTTCTAAAATTTGATTAAATAGTTTTAAATAGTTTTAGAAATAAAATTGACTTAAAAAAATTTACGTAAATTATCAATAACCAAAACTCAATGTATTTACGTTTCTAAATAAATAATCTATAAATTAGGTTTTGTATAACATACAATAATAACATTATCTTAATTTTTTTCAGATGAATTAAATTTTAACGAAATAATAAAATGACAGACACGACATTAGAAATAAAATGTGAGAACAGCACAAACTGTTCAGATGTTCCGAAACAACCTGGTGCTACCATGGCCTCTCCCATCATCCTGTCAGTAGCTGGTGTGATGGGTAAGTACTGCTGTCAGTAGCTGGTGTGATGGGTAAGTACTGCTGTCAGTAGCTGGTGTGATGGGTAAGTACTGCTGTCAGTGGCTGGTGTGATGGGTAAGTACTGCTGTCAGTAGCTGGTGTGATGGGTAAGTACTGCTGTCAGTGGCTGGTGTTATGGGTAAGTACTGCTGTCAGTTGCTGGTGTGATGGGTAAGTACTGCTGTCATTAACTGGTGTGATGGGTAATTACTGCTGTCAGTAGCTGGTGTGATGGGTAAGTACTGCTGTCAGTAGCTGGTGTGATGGGTAAGTACTGCTGTCAGTAGCTGGTGTGATGGGTAAGTACTGCTGTCAGTAGCTGGTGTGATGGGTTAGTACTGCTGTCAGTAGCTGGTGTGATGGGTAAGTACTGCTGTCAGTAGCTGGTGTGATGGGTAAGTACTGCTGTCAGTGGTTTTTCATAATAATATTCATTTTTCCATTAATTTAACTTTTAATGTTATTCAATTTTTATTTAATTTCATATTTACATTCAGTTTAACTATTCAGATTTGGAATCATCGAAGATAAAATGCCAAACAATGACGCATTTCTTTGTCATGAGATTTCTTTTTCGAATGTAGCTTTCTTTGCATTTTGTATTTGAGTGAAAAACAAGAAAGCATTTTTTTTTTATCAAATAGAGCACTTAGTAATTAATTTTATAATAAAAAAATACCAACAGTTTGAAAGTAAAAATTATTTATTATGAACAACAAAGACCTAATTGAAACTTTAAAAAGCGGCCTCTAGCTGAAAGTTCTTCGTTTTTTTTAAAGCACTCGAAACTTTGAGAGAAATCATGAGTAGGTGGAGTTAGATATCAATGTATCTAAATACATTCAATTCAAATGAATAATTTTAATTACATTTCATGAAAAAAATTCTATCCTAATTACAATTAGCTCTTTCCAGTTTGTTTGTAAGTTACAATATCTGTAACGGCCCAAATACGTTGTTATTGGTCATTAAATTACACAGCTTGAACTGAGCCCTGATACTGGTTTGGTGCTCAGATTAATGAGTTTCCGATTTATTTTCTAAGGTCATAGGCTATTTACTGGCGAGTAAAAATATATCACACTATCGCATTCATTCGAACGTGAAAATGATCACAGAAATTGATATTTAATCCGAACTGCAATGGAGTTTTGCTTGCTGAAATAAATATAACTGTTTGCTTTAAATAATGCAGTGGCCTTGAATAGTTACATAGGTATGAATATTGTACAGTTAAAGAAGAATATTTTTCACCATCCCACTTCCACAAAAATGTCTGCTGAATTTTAATTCCAGAAGTCTAGAATGAATATTTATATTTCTCAGAAGGATGCTTGAAATTGTGGAAACTTTTGTTGTAAGATAATTTCAACATTCTCCGAAAACTTTAATGTAAAACTGGTGAGTCATTTACAAATTATTAAATAATAAAATAGTATTTAGCAAATAACAATAAATTATTTAATTGATGAATGAAAGATAATTGGTATCAGATATTAAATCATGTGATAAATATTCAATGAAAATTTACCGAATATAAGTTAATCTCAGATAAATAGAATTGCATTCGAAATGGTAATAAATTTCTCATAAATTGTCAAGCGAAATAACAATATTATTGGCTGCAAGCTATTGCAAATAATAATAATAAAGCAATAATTAAGGAAATTTCTACTCATTGTATTTTGTTTTCTATTTCATATCAAATTATATTAAAAATGTAATAAAATAAAATAATTATTTAATAAAAATATTTGAATTATTTTTTGAAATAATTAAATTAATTTATATATGTATTATTTATGTTGAATTTATACAAATAATTTAGTGTTACACAACTCAATTATTAATTTATTTATTAATTCATAGACGAATGATTTTAATATACATATACCTACCTTTCATTTTGTGAATTATGTCCTATGTTCAATTTTACCGAATTTAAAAAAATTGAGAAAGATTTAACGCTACCAAATCTAATGATAGAATTATTTAATAATTTATGAGATATTTATGAAAAATATCAATAAAGATAGTAAGGTAATATAAATGTTTATTATATCTTGAAATAATCAACTTAATATTGGAATTGACAGAAATAATTGGGCAAGATGATCACTTTGAATAACAATAAAACAGATATTTATATTTATATTCTGTTAGAGGTTTGCTCTTTTTATGGTGTTTTAACTATGAACACGTATAATAAAAAGTACACGTATATTTTGTTGAAGACTACTTACATAGAAAAAAACTTAAATCCGCTAAGATCAGAAGTTTCAGCATTTTAGGTTCGAGTAACAGTTACCTCTCATGCTCTAAAAATATTTCCATTTTAATGACACACTCTGAAATATTTTATATTGAAACAATATAAAATAGGTTTTTTATATAAAAATATTTTAAAATTCCAAAAATAAAGTAAAGAAATAGGATTTTTTAAATTGCAAAATTAATAAAAAATTAATAATCTTCGATGTTGCGCCAACTTCTTTTCATTTCTTTTTTATCAAATCAGATTTAATAAATAAATTTAAAACTGTTTTAGTATAAAATTATGATAATGACATTTATATTAAAGTCCCCTTTTTCCGTTTTCTGATGGAAACAATACTAGCTGCATATTAAACATTTAATTCATTTTAGGTTAATATAGATTGATCAACTGGCTTAGCGATAACTGAGGCAAGTGTGCGAATAATATCCTCGAGAATAATGACTCTAATGCCTCCTACTTGCAGGGTTTACTTTAATAGTTTAATATTCAGAGTAATTTGCAGATAAATGGACTGTTCCACATCTTCGGTGATGACAGAAGAAATATAAAATTAAAAAAAAAGTTAATTTACATTTATTCTTATTTGATCGAAGATGTGGATGTGTTCGATAATTCATAACTTACCCTTTTAGTAAATGACATCAGAATTAATTGGATTATAAAAAAAGAGATTAAACAGAATATAAAAAAAATAACATTGGTAGATCATCAAGTTATAATTTTTTTAAAGAAATATAAAAATATGTATTATATGAAAATTATAAAATTTACTAATAACATCAATTTATTTAATTAGGCTGAAATTAATTAAATTCACTAAAGTAACCTTTTTAAATGCTTTTCATTTTTAATGTTGCTCCATTACGAAACTGACTAGAATAATTGCCCGCTAAAAATAGCAGGTTATAATAGTATCATTACTTGTGTAATTTAACTATCCACACTTCTGGTCCGTACCCTCAGATTTGATTAACTGTAATCAATTTTAATGACAGAAATTTTAAATCGTGTCATTTTACTCAAAAGCTAACACTGTGAATTTTACATCTATTTTAATAAAGTTATCCGTTTTTTATTAGTTTCAATCTATATCAAAATTTGAATTAATTCTATCCCGTAAAATTCTACTTTTAAATCTTTAAATATATTTTACTCGTAATACTTCTTTTCCCAAAGAATATCTCTATTGGGTGACACGGATAAATAATCGATAAATGCTTTTTATAGAGGAAATGTTATCCGAAAATATACATTGTTTGCCCACGATATTATTATTCCTACTAAAAGATACGTACGGAGGTATCAGTGTATCAGTCAGGATTCTTTTTACTGCCATTTTATCTTTTATTTTTTATCTTTTTCAGCGCAAAGCAAATTCTTTTGCTCTGAATTTCATTTTATTTTTTATCAGATATTTCAGGCATAAAAAATAATAGTAATTGTTCTCAAACTAACTGTCAGAGTTATATTTTGTTTAGATAAATAAAGTCGACCATTGATACTATATCAGATCATTGGAAAGATACTGAATGTGTTCCTCAAATTATCGGAAGCACAACTTGCCTGGTGTTTATTTCGAATTAATACAATATATAGTTACAAAGTACCAAGATAAAATTAGGTAAAAAATTATAAATCAAAATTGCTAAAAAGCTCTGAAGTCTACGGTAAATACAATTAATATTTTATTTACCACAATATATTTGCTAAAAAATAACAAAATGTCTACGGTAATTAGAACTAATATTTGAGTACCTCTGAATATTCATATTATATCATTTCTGCTGTTATAACTGCTTGTATTTTCATAACTTTTATCAGACAGTCTTAATAATTTCTCACCAGGTCAGGCACTTGCTCTGTACTTCCTCAACCAAAGATCTCGCCAGCAAAGCAGGACTGTTTTTTACGTGATGCTAGCGACTCTCCTGTGGACTGACATCATTGGAAAAGTCACGACAACTCCTTTCGCACTGATAGCGTACTACCACGAGAAGTGGGTTGGCGGGGTGAGCTGAATGATAAATACATTAAATCCTGAAGTGTGCCTAAGTGGTTGAATATTAAATTTAAAAAATATATAATAAATTTTAAAAATAAAATAGATTAAATTGCAGAAATGAAACAGATTGAAATGCAGAAATAAAATAGAAATAAAGTTTCAAAAATAAATCCGATTAAGTTTCAGATATAAAATAATCTAATTCAACCATACTCTGCATTGATAATATTTATACAGTGATATTCAACATATCTTCACAAAAACAACGAACCCATCCTAAAGTTTTATTTATAAAATCATAAATATTATTGCATAATAATCACGTGCTTGACAAAGGTATTAATTATCCCTATTATGTCTTAGCTTTAATAACTCTCAGTATTCTTATATATTCCCTGCTCTATTTTCATAACAAATTCAGATTGCTTTAGAGTCCAAAACATGAAAGGCTGATTAGGCATTGTGAGTCGTGGCTAATGTTCATGGTAAAGCTATTATATTAAGCATAACCTTGAAGCTTGAAGAATAGGTTGTTTCAAGAGGAAGCATAGAATGCAATGTTCAAAAAGTTAATTGTCATCAAAAAGTGATTTGGACCTAGCTACACAACTAGTGAAATTAATCTCCTATTAGAGAGATTAGAGAATCCCACATTGTATATAAAAATATGTAAATATATATCAGAAATCAGAAAATCTAGATGATAAAAGTAGTTCAGATTTTTTGACCACTTTATTTAGCAGCATATGAAAGCAATATGGTGTTTCTTGATATTTTCAGATAGACATGTGCAATCTTCACGGCTTCCTGATGATGACCATTGGTCTAGTTACTCACTGCCTGGTATCTGCTATGGCAGTGGAGAGGTATATAGGCATCAAACATGGCTACTACTACAATAAAATAATAACTGCGGGTAGAGCAAAGTGAGTGCATTGAAACTAAATAGAACGTCTTGTTATATCCAACCAAAACATCTGTATTTTTCTAATGACTGTAATATTTGACTGAATACCTCAATATTATTTAACTGACTAATGTTATATTCAAAAAAATACGCCAGTATTTATATAATGAATGTTACATGTCTTAACACTTAACTGTTTAATAAAACCTCATATGAATAAAATAATATACTCTCTTTTTTATTGATATCTATCTTAATCGACTACTCTGACTTGATATTTCTCAGGGCCTTTCTTCTAGCAATCTGGCTGTTCAGTGTCCTGTTCTGCATCATGCCAATGTGTGGCATAGGACAATATGCTTTGCAATACCCTGGTACTTGGTGCTTCGTTAACTTCCATGTCGAATGGGGCTTGTCGCCTGTCAAACACATCGTCTACACGAACGCGTACGGCGGCATGCACCTTTTGTGCATCGTTGTTATCGTCTACTGCAACTTTGCTGTCATTGGTAAGGAAATCTTATCAACCAATGTTCTTTTTAGTCTAATATACATTTGAATTAAATATAATTGAAATTGATTTGGGTGTACAATCTTTGGAGTTAATTCCTATTATATTCCTATTATATTTCGGAATACGAAATTTACGGACGGATCAGTTGTCCATAATTGAAGAAATTGTACATTAATTATTTCATAGAATATTGATATTGTGCATGAAATATTTAAATTCAGGGACAATATCTCCAAAATATTTATTGTAAATAAGGATTCGATAATTCAAAACTTTCAGGCACGTTGATCAAAGCCCGCGTTACTAGGTTCAGGGAGCCGCCCACTACTCGCTGTAGTCACAAGAACGCCCGCCAGAGGGAGCTGGAGATACAAATGGTGCTGGTGCTTATTGTAATCACGCTGGTGTTTATCATATCTTGGCTGCCATTGGATGTGCGTACATATTCCTTGGAGAATATTAAAACTTAGGGCGTTATATAAACTCTATCTATATTGCTCGTTTCTTAATCTTCCAGTTACGTATTTTCCTGAATCAAATATGGCCGCACAGAACACGCAAAGACCATTTCACGGACATGAGAGCAGTGAGAATGGCTTCACTCAACCAAATTATAGATCCATGGGCATATATTATCTGTAGAAAGGTAAAATATATCAATATTAGTACTTGACTTCTGAACCAGAAGATTTATTCTGCATTTTTTAAATATTTATTCTGCATTTTTGTCCGAAACTAACTTGACAAAATATGTTCATATTAATTCAATTTAAATATATAAACACATTTATTGAAATTATTTATAAGAATCTTGGTTCACTTTTGCATATTTTTGATTGCGGTATGGATAATATCACATTATTGACTTATGTAATAACAGTTTTAAGAAATGCAGTAGTGTTTAGAATGATGTGGGTTTGTCGAGTTTAACTCCGGATATTTTATCCGGTTAGTTGTTTTACCCCCGGCAGCTTTTCTTCTCCTCAAGATGGCGCAAGTGTTTGGATTATCTGCAGGGGCGGTCCAATCGAGAGCACTCTAATGTGCAGGTGTGGGTCTCACCCAGGCGGGCATCTTTGGCCTCATCCCAAAACCACAACGCAGTTAACAGGATAGCAGGTGAGGACTGTAATCCTGAACATAATTCAGATCACTTTCATGGTTCTAGGTTAATTCCATCCCAAGTAAATTACATCGCATACTATCGAAGCCTCTCGAAGCGAAGAGATAGGTATTGAAGACCGATTCTATTTCAAATACATATTGATTCAGTATATTAGAAGCATTGTAAAAGAGTAATTTTTCAACATTCGCCAGAAAATGACCTCAATCTGAACCTAGACGAAGAGAGTGCATCTCTTCTCCACCGCTCTAGTCCGTATTGCTGCCCTCCTAACACCAAAAGATCCACCTCCAGCATTAGGTAAGAAAGATCCACCTCCAGCATTAGGTAAGAAAGATCCACCTCCAGCATTAGGTAAGAAAGATCCACCTCCAGCATTAGGTAAGAAAGATCCACCTCCAGCATTAGGTAAGAAAGATCCACCTCCAGCATTAGGTAAGAAAGATCCACCTCCAGCATAAGGTAAGAAAGATCCACCTCCAGCATTAGGTAAGAAAGATCCACCTCCAGCATTAGGTAAGAAAGATCCACCTCCAGCATTAGGTAAGAAAGATCCACCTCCAGCATAAGGTAAGAAAGATCCACCTCCAGCATAAGGTAAGAAAGATCCACCTCCAGCATTAGGTAAGAAAGATCCACCTCCAGCATTAGGTAAGAAAGATCCACCTCCAGCATTAGGTAAGAAAGATCCACCTCCAGCATAAGGTAAGAAAGATCCACCTCCAGCATAAGGTAAGAAAGATCCACCTCCAGCATTAGGTAAGAAAGATCCACCTCCAGCATTAGGTAAGAAAGATCCACCTCCAGCATTAGGTAAGAAAGATCCACCTCCAGCATAAGGTAAGAAAGATCCACCTCCAGCATTAGGTAAGAAAGATCCACCTCCAGCATTAGGTAAGAAAGATCCACCTCCAGCATAAGGTAAGACAGATCCACCTCCAGCATTAGGTAAGAAAGATCCACCTCCAGCATAAGGTAAGAAAGATCCACCTCCAGCATAAGAACTACCATTTGTAGTAATAGAGGTAACTACTTCTACAAGTTTTATTGTAATTAAATATAATTCTAGATTGTAGACAAAGTTGTAAAAAGTTTTATTTAAGTCAGTGAATCACGTTACTAATGTGGAGAATTAAATTTAATTGATATAAATATAATAGTAAATTGTACCATAATATCAGTGAAGAAATAAAGCGAATTAGTAAATTAATGACAGTACCTAGATCTTTACTTATCATTGGTTGAATGGAGGGAACGAATATTATGTTCGTGATATATTTATAAAATTACTTTTTCACAGTCACTACCCGGATGGTAGCGATGGTCATTCTTGCAAGGATTCTGGCACCGAATCCATGAAGCAAGACTTTGCTACAACATCAGTGGATGACACTTCTGTTTTTGTTGGTAGGTAGAATCTCTATTCTTTTCATTCATCAAACGGATAGATTAATCATACATCAGTAATAAGCATTTGTGTTCCCAAGTACCTACGTAATTAATGTCGTTGGAAATATGGCGATTGAAGGACCCCATGCAGTTGTGTTGATTTTAAGAAAAAATAATATCAAAGACATTCTTGTAAAAATAAATCAAAATGAATGCCATTAATTTCATTCCAATAACAATAAATATATTTATTGAAGAAAAGTATTAAAATTACAGTTCAACAAACCCTTATATAACTCCTATTCAAAAAAAAAATCCTGTGCAAAGGTTGAAAATAAAATAAGTGAATTTTCCCAGCATCATGGATGGCAAAGTAATACCTACTTGAAGCAAAAAAAATCTAATCTTTTTCTCATGTTTGTTCCAGAGTGCATCCCCATCCCTTCCTCCGGTTCCATCATTGCCGAGGCTCCTTATTTTCCCTACACCACCGGTATACCCATCTTCACCAGTGAGAGCTACTCCCTTCGATCCAGTGGGTACTTTAAGATGTATTTTCTTCATTTCAACTAATAATGCCACAATATTGTTAACTAGTATTGGCACTTGTAGAACGAAGACCTTCGCCGAGTTATTGAGTTATAAATAATCTTGACCTTGACCTTTGACCCGATCGCTTGAAAAATATAATCAATTGTTTCCTGGATATTGACCAATCGTCCCACCAAATTTCAGGCTCAATAGTTTTGAGTTATGCGTATAACTTGATTACAAATAAATCCGATTAAATCATAACCTTCCGCAATTTTGCAAAAGGAATAATATTCTCGCTGCAGAGTCATAAGTTGATATTTTTTAAGCCGTACATGGAGGGTGTCCTTATTTTGGGACAGTAATCTGAATACCGTGTAAGGGTTAAAGCCAAGAAAAACCAAGAAAAATAAAATCTTTTCAGAAGATGAAAACCTAATTTAATCAAGGAACTACGCGTGAATTTAATAATGAATATACTATGCAATTGTGATTTAATTCGTTCTCAATGCACACAATTAAAATATAATAACACAAAACTAATTTTAAATAGCATATCATTTCTACATAATTACAAATACATTGCATTCATTGACGCCGAACCAATGAATATTTGCAAGAAAATTTATGTGCTGGAATCTTAATGTGAGAGGGAAAACCTAATTGACGGCTTGGAAACTTTGGGACAGATAGTAAACTTCGGTGACCCAAATTCTCTTTGCTACAATTCTAAACCATATGTCTTGATAGAATAAATGAAATGGGAAAGCTCTATTTTGTATTCACACATATAAGAAGTCTCGTTATATATGATTTGATAATAAAATTGGTAATTAACACTCGAAATAATTATGTTAAGATGACTTTCATAAATGTAGAGCATCGTAAAACTTTTATGAATCTCTATGGTATTGGATGGATAATAAATAGACGAAGTAGTTATGAAATTTAGGATAATATTTGTTGTTCTAATTACAGTTTGAATACAATATAATGTCGAGTATTTCAGAGCACCGACAAAAATCGGCAAAATTACATAATGCACGTATGGTTCAATTCGTAGGATATTTATCTTGAATTCACCCAATAATATAATAGTTAATAAATATTTTATTTGGCCCCATATTTCAAAATCACCCAGAATAATCCACTATGTGAATTTTAGTTTTTCTTAATTCAAAGAAGCTTCAGCCCGCAATGCCACAGTTGTCTACACGAATATATCAGAAAACAAGAATTCAGATCGAAAAGGTTAGTATTTCCTTCATAAACTTAAAATCAAATACATAAATCTCTAACAAATATATCTCAATTAATTAATTGAATAATATGTCTTCCAATTATAAAAATGCAATATACATTAGTTAGAATTCTACCATTTTTTCTCATTTTAAAATAATTTTTTTTTTTGCAGATTTCTCTCATCGAAGCCTCGAGTCGTCAGAGCGACGCCAAACGCTCAGGCGATTGCAATCGACCTACTCTGCCGATGTCTACATACCTCTCCACAGGTGAAACATCTTCAAAATCATAATAAAGACATGGAATATTACTATCGTGTACAATTTCTGTTTATATGAAATAAAAAAGATAGAGATAAGTTGAGATTTAACATTAAAGAAATGAAAAGCATATCGTGTAAAGGAATACAACCAATTCCCGTGCAAGAAGGATTTATTCCTCGTATATTAAGGAAATATCCGAGTAATAAATCCTTCTTGCCTGGGATATTCCCCTTAATATCCCATGAAATATACTTACAATTAATTTCGTACAATCGAGCCCTAATTCTCAATATGAAAAATCTATCCAGCATTTAGACTCATACTTATTGGAAAATTCATTTACATAATTTATCCTTCAATTATTGGATATATGGATATATTATATATAATAATAACTACTGTATAGCTAAAACTTTCGGTAGCCGGTAAATTGCTCGAAAACAATTGCTCGAAAGACAATTGCTCGAAAACAATTGCTCGAAAAACAATTGCTCGAATGAACAATTGCTCGAAAGAACAATTGCTCGAAAGAGAATAACTCGAAAAACAATTGCTCGAACGAACAATTGATCGAATGAACACTTGCTCGAATTATCAAATTGCTCGAATGAAAAAAATTGCTCGAATTATAAAATTGCACAGTTTTCGATTTCATTAAAGTCAGTTATTCATGAAGTGGAGCTGCACCTAACAATGTTTGTTTCTTTTTAGTAATTGATCATTAATCATTCTATAAATGATTTTAATTATTACTCATTCTGCATAATCTCTTTTTAGACCGTTTGTGTGATCTCGTATGTAACATGTGAATTGGAATCATGTGGTGAATCACTACTATTCATGTTATTTTTTTATCATAAAACCCGAAAAATTTGTAGATTAATTTATTACTAGCCTATCTGTATGTGGTACCTCAATAGGTGAAATAACTCAAAGTTATGGCAGAGTTTTAATAAATCTACAAAAAAAATTTCAGGTTTTATGATAAAAAAAACATGAATAGTAGTGATTCACCACATGATTCCAATTCACATGTTACATACGAGAGGACACAAACGGTCTAAAAAAAGATTATGCAGAATGAGTAATAATTATAATCATTTATAGAATGATTAATGATCAGTTACTAAAAGAAACAAGGATTGTTAGGTGTAGCTCCACTTCATGAATAACTGACTTTTATAAAATCGAAAACTGTGTAATTTTGTTCATTCGAGCAATTTGACAATTCGAGCAATTGTTCCTTCGATCAATTGTTCGTTCGAGCAATTGTTTTTCGAGCAATTGTCTTTCGAGCAATTGTTCTTTCGAGCAATTGTTCATTCGAGCAATTGTATTTCGAGCAATTGTTTTCGAGCAATTTACCTAGAACCAAAACTTTCGCACCTAAAATTTATTTGTTCCAGTAAAAGCTCTCACATCACCGAGCACACTTCGGTGGAAGAAGATCCTCTGAACCTGGAGGTGAAATTAGAGGAAGGATCAAAAGGAAGGAGACATTCCTGGTCTAACCAGTCTCAGTTGACGTCTGCAAAGCACTTCAGGTTAGAGTGAAAATTTTACATGTTGTCTTAGACAAGATATTATTTGTATTTTGAATTTATTTTAACTAAATAATTTCCTATCAATTATATATCCCAGCTCAATCATATTTAAAGAATCTGTTTTGTTTTGGTCACCAGAAAGCAAAGATCTTTCATATGGTTCCTTGTCACTTGAATTTTAATCAAATTAAACTAATTTCTACCAGTCTAATGAGAATTTGATTATTCAGTAGAACTAGGACTATAGTGAATGTATACTGTATAGTCCTGAGTAAGATAATTATCCCGTATAGTGAACAAATTTTCTTTAGTCTGTCATAAAATTTCCATTAAGCAGACTAAAGAAAATTTGTTCACTATACGGGGTATTTCTCTTACTTAAGACTCTACCTTCACTATAGAGGAGTTCTACTGTACCTCATAAGTTTCATGGAAATAAATCCTAGTCTCTTTACTCCTCCATGCAGATCTCGCAGTACTCAAACCAGCACATCGGTAGCGTCAGAGCCAGTGAAAGGACACTATCCAAATAGAAATAGGAGCAAATCACATCGAACTGAGTTGCTGATTGAAGGTTGCGGTCTGTGCGCTGAGAGAACCATAATAGAAGAGGCATCAAAGAAGCTAAAACAACTGAAAACCAGATCATCTTCTACTTCATGTGAACAAGATTCCTTTTCAAGATGCAGCAGCGTGGTGGATCATCGGGAAAGAGAGCTACATGGATTGCTACCTGATTCAAATTATATAATATTACCCACCAATAAAAAGACCCATAGAAATAGATTTCAAACTCTTTCCCTTTCGAACAATGTCTTGGAAACATATAGGTCGAAATTGCACATGACGCACTCGGTTCCAATATCAAAAAATATTTACATGCCTTCGAAGTCCAGGAATGACCAAGTGCGCAACTCTCACAGTTCTTTGATCAAAAAAGTGTTTCCGTCTTTCAAGGATAAGAACAGTAAAAGTTTGGATACTTTGTTCGGGGTGAAGAAAAGCAAAGAAGATGTTACGAAACTAGTGGAGGATAGCAGTAAATCTCAAGATATATTATCCGACATTAAAGATGCAACGGAAATCGTAACCATCGAAGACGATTCAGACGACAACGAAAATGAAGATACGGATGAAGACTTGAATGAAATAATCATTCCTGGTGATCGCCACAAAACATTTTCTTAATTCATTTATTAAGTAATAACTAATCAGAAGTTCCGTGTCAAAATCATACTTCCCTATATACAGTGTTTTTTTTTTCTTTTGCAAGACTTTGAGCCCCCACTAGGAATATTTGAAATAAGAATTTAGAGGAAACAAATATATCTTCTTGAAGATAAGGCTTGGTACTTACATTTCATGTTATAAAAACTTATTTGAAACTCATTGTAAATACTTCTAAAGGCTATATACAGAAGGTGTTGGAGAATGGCCGCCGGAATCTTGTAGTCAAAGTCTTGCGCGCTTCGAGTCTTCTTCACCTTCTCAATTGTTACTGCGTCATAATTTGCACTAAACAGCTTCACACACTAAATTCGGATCAAGTGTAGTTTAAGGACCCCAGCTCAATCTGGGGTCCTTAAACTACACTTGGGTCCTTCAACTACACTTGGGGTAGAGGTTGAATTTTTGGGGTCCTTAAAGTATCATTATTTTCTTATAATGATTTTATTTCATTATAATGATTATTATATATTCATATGTTAGTTACGATTTCCTTATATTGGGTAACATTTTTTTATTATTTTTCATTATTTCTATCATTTTAACTAGATATTTGTCTTTGCTTCATCCATTCAATGGCCGGTAGTGGATCTTCACCAAGTAGAGGTAGAATTTTTATTTGCAAGGTTGCTCTGTCCATTTTTTTTTTTTTTTTTTGTTGCTTTGAACACCTAAGTTGAAGAATTATTTTGATTTGATTGCAGTCAAGACATGCAGAACGCCGTAGCATAGATACATTCCAAAATACACTGGGGTCCTTAAACTACACTTGGGTCAACTCTGGGGTCCTTAAACTACACTTGGGTTATTTCTGGGGTCCTTAAACTACACTTGATCCCTAAATTCTATCCTACCATGAATGGATTGAGGTTTTTCCGAATACAAAATATTTTAGTGTTGTAACCCAGAAATGGAAATCAAGTGGATTGAGTTCTTACTGAGTGCAGGCCAGAAGATCTCAGTGTCTCTTCTGGTAACTCGTCCTTGAAAATTTTCCTCAAGAACTGCTTAGCCACTCTTGTACATTGAGATGGAGCACCATCTTGCATTCACCAGAGTCTGCGTCATGTTGCAGTGGCTCAAAAAAGTTTGCCACAGTTTTTTTTCCAGCAAAGCCATGTTATAGGAACCATTAACAGTCACAAGGGCCGTCGTTATCGATGAATGCTTGGACAATAGAATTTTACATCCACAATAGGAACAATTATCATTACTTTTTGTAATTTCTATAGTCTCATTCGACAATATCATGTGGATTCTCACCTGCAAATTATGACGCAGAAATAATTTAGAGGGTGACGAAGAGCGTCTTGAAGCGCGCAAGACTTTAACTACAGGATTCTGGCGACCATTTTCATCACATTTGTAGATAGCCTTTAGAAGTGTTTTCAATGAGTTTCAAATAAGTTTGTAATAAATTCAATGTAAGTACCAAGCATTATCTTCAAGAAAATATATTTGTTTCTTCTAAATTCTTATTTCAAATATTCCTAGTGGGGGCTCAAAATCTTGCAAAAAGAAAAAAACACACTGTATTTCTAGGAATCTAGACCAGGAGTTATTACAGAGAGTATTATTCATATTATAAAACATATGTGTTAAGTCAGACAATGTGGTGACTATAGAAATTGCTTTATTGTGTGGTCGAATAAATAATCACCATCGATATACAGTTTTAATATCTTGAAGTCAGATGGTGTTAAACTAGTAATATGACGTGAATCTTTTTCAATTGAATACTGTTAGACGTTTATACTTTTGACGTTAAATAGAGATTACTGCACTGTAATGAGTCAACTCGGTACCATATTTATATAACTGTGATAAGACTAAAACTATATTGCTGACAAAACTATATTTAAATGACACGGTACACTAAAAAGATTTCTTCACATCGAAAATTGCAATCTTCGACTGTGTCATATCGGATAATGACTCTATACCCTAGCAAGTCTTATCAAGATTGCAGCAATAATCGGGTCTAAAAGATACAGTTACTCTAATTGTTCAGGCAGAACGTTTAATAAATTTGTTGCTTCTATGTGTTAAATATTAAACTATTAGGTATTCGAACTTTATATTGTAATTATCATTGTTAGCGTAATTCTGAAATACATATTTCATATAAATATAATTTTTTATACATAGAATAAGTTTGTGTCATTAAATTCTCATTGTTGTACGTGTTATAAACTTAAATAAAACTTGAAATTTATGAAAGAAAAATTAACCTTTGTATAATCAGCCGTAAAATATGTACTTTTTCATAAATATAATTTCAATTAAAAATAAAGTACAATTTCAATTATTTTCCTTAATGGACACAGATATTAAATTAGTATGTATTAGACGCATTCAATTCAACGTTAAATAATAAATTAGACGAGATTGGGAGTGGCTATATATGAAATGTTATTTTTTATTTAATTATTGGTTTAACGTCTGCTTCGGAACCAAAGGCCATATCGCTGACGTCAAAAGCCAAGTACAAGGGACTGGAAGAAGCAGTCAGAAAGGAAAGTGGCTCCATGAACAAAGTCATCTACCTCAGACTGTGACAATGTTCATGGATGCAGAAAAGTTACTCAGTGAATGCGTTCTCTTACCAAGGAATGTGATAAAGAGGGACACAAGCACCGGTGACTCCACTAACGGATGAAAGAGGAAAATGGAGAGGTGATAGTACATGACGACTACCTAACACTAAAACCTCGTAGTTGAAAGGCACAACCCTAACGTTAACCTAAAATGAGTCTCACTATTTACACAAATTTGTTGCTAACTGAGGTTTTTTATTAAATTATGCATTTTGATAAACTTCTTTATTAGTCTTAATGGGAGATTAAAATATATAAATATTTATAATGTACTTTGCCAATCTGAACACCAAACAGGTTGTTTGATTTTTTACTGGTAAAATTCAACCGTAAAGGGCCGTACACACGTAGGTTTTTTTAAGTCTTTCCACCAGACTTTTTGTTAAGCTCCTCCTACTTTTTCCACGAGACTTTTGAATCATAAGAAAAAAAAATAATTATAATTCATTTCAGTTGGTTTAATGATACCTGCAGGTATCATTAAACCAACTGAAATGAATTATAATTATATCGTTTTTTCTTATATTCTCGTGGAAAAGTAGGAGGAGCTTAGAAAAAAGTCTGGTGGAAAGACTTAAAAAAACCTACGTGTGTACGGCCCTTTAGATTCATTTGCTATTCACAAATATCAAACCATTTATAGAGTATTCCTGATGAGGAGAAGATTGTCCTGACGGTTGGGTATATTGAATAAACTAATTAATATTGAGTTTTAATCATCTTATAAATGAAAGAATTTTGACACTTTGTTACTGATTTCTAAAACATGATCACATGCAGTGGATTTCTAATGATTGAAAGACTATTTTTCCTCCGCATAAAATAAGCAAGTAGATTTAAAATATGCTAACTTTATAGAAAAATATCATTTCAAATAGCTAATGAACTAATCATTCAGATTGTTTCTCTGAAACATGCTTAGAACAACTTTCGAAAAAAGGCATTTATTTAAAACCAATTCGACAGTTGAGTACCTACATTCACACGTTCCTTATATATAATCAGGTACGACATAATATATATACACTATCCCTAAAGTGATCATCAGGGCTGGGACAATATGCTCTAAAAACTATAGATCCCGAAAATATCATAGACGAAACGAAATGGTATCGAATAATATATACCGCTGGTGTAGAACCATTCAATACTCTTTAATTCTCTCCGTCTATAATATTTTTGGGATCTATAGTTTTTAGAGCATATTTTCCCAGCCCTGGTGATAATCATCCAATACATTTAAAACTACAAAAATTAGAATATAACATAGAATCTATTAAGAGATTCATACACTAAATGTCCGAAAATTCATAACAACGTTAGAATGAATCCATATAAAATAATATAGTCTAGCTACTAAGTTTAGTTAACAGATAGAAATTAATTTCCTTCTAAGATAAATTATATTAGCGATTATAGATATGAAATTATGAATCAATTAGCTTTATTTATAAACAGAGTGACACTAAAAAAATGTGTACCCAACTTCGAAATAATATAAACATAAATGAATGTGGTATAATGGATAAAATTATATATATATATATCTATTTTTTAAACTTACTTGAGCTCTAATTTATATTATTTTTAAATACAATATTTTCATTAATTCAAAAGTTGGATACACTTTTTCGTGGGTCACCCTGAATAATTTAAAAATACAACTGGTTATTCATGATTTATTGTCTTTAAAAGTAAGGATATAAATAAAAAGGGAGCAGAGATCACCATCTGTCCCTACCCCTTATTCTCCTTGCCAGGCGAATGTCCTTGCGGAAGAGAGTGACTCTCTTGGCGTGCAGGGCAATGAGGTTGGCGTACTCCATCAGCAGAATGAGGTAACCTTCTGCTGCTTCCTGGAGAGCTTCTAGCGCTAACCTCTGGATTCTGAAAATTATAGAGAATGATCATATACTTTTCAATATGAAACACAATTGGTGAGCACAGTGAGGGAAAGTTACAAGTTATTGGTGAGAGAATCGGAAGTTACATTTAATGTCGTTAAAGAAAAAATGGTAGCTATAATTGGTATTTAGTTTTTTTTAGTTGGTATCCATGATACCCTTAGATACCTACCAAACAAAAATAAGATAAGTATAATATCGTTTTTTCTTGTATGACAGAAAATGCAGAACCAACCGATAATTCGTAGCTTACCCTATGAGAATTTAATTAAATCCATAACATTACTACTAACCATCTTGCTAAGACAAAAGTGAAGTGCGAGACTAAATGCAGAGTATCAACTCATTGTAGCACCTGCAGATCAGGCCTACACTGACCAGTGAATACTCTTTACAACAAAAGGAAATTAATTGATGCTAGAGGACGAATAAAAAGGACAATTGTTATTTTCACTATCAGTTTTACTTTGAAAATGCAAATCCAATAAACGTCCTTATCCTAATAAACAAAAAATGTTCAATCTAGCTAATTTCTATAAAAAGAAAGTAGCTATTACTACTTTTTAGACATAATTCTGTAGAAAATTGAAGCAATGAAGTCTTAGATAATTCACTGTTGGCCAACGAATAATGTACCCACCTGAAATGTCTTCCGCCCAAGTCACACATGACTTCATAGATGAGTCTTCCAAAAGCAGCCCGAGGTATGAGAGTGTGGTATGTGTTTTGCATGCTGCGGATCTCTTTGAGAGCCTTTTCACCAGGACGGAACCTCCTCTAGAGAGAAGAGGTTTGAAATTATGATTAGTGAAAATATGAACTAATAGCTAAACAGTCTATTCTTCACACACATTTTATGAATTGAAAGTAGCTAAGTCTTTGAAGAAAGTATAGCTAATTGCTAATATTTCAGGAATACTGTAACGAAATATTTAAAATTGCTTGCAATAAACCTTCACCCAGTCTTCTCATCTTGAGAGATTAGGAAGAAATTCCTTTAGTAAGTTTTGTTAAAACAAACATTAACATATGCTTTATAACATAAAAAAAACATCTTACTTTTTTTATTGTCTTCAAATCTTTAGGGATGACAGTGTTTGCCTTGGTAAAAGATTTTGCCTTGGCAACAGAGTTTTCCTTGGCAACAGGTTTTGTCTTGACAACAGGGTTTGCCTTGGCAAAAGATTTTTCCTTGGCAACAGGTTTCGTCTGGGCAACAGGTTTCAATTTTGAGGTTGACAATGATAAGGAGCGTGAAACTCGGCTGCTGTTTTTATCAGGCGAAATTGTCTGATTAGCTCCAGCTCTCTCAGTTCTGCAATTACATAAAATTAAGTTAAATATAAAAGAATGATGCAATTTAGACTAAACTAGACAAGTTCTACACTTCTGATTAATCAACCACTTGTAAAGCTTTAATAGTGTCAGAAAACCAAACATTTATAATAATTCAGACATTATAATCATCATTAAAGATTGATCATTATATACTGAAACGTAACCAAATCATTTTTTGTGGCCGTTACAATAGCTAACTCAAAGCCCAAGTTACACAAAATTTGAAAAGAGAAGAGTTAATTTAGAAAGATGTGGGAAAGAGCACATTGGGTATGAACTTTGAGTGAAAACTGAAACATTGATATATTCTACTTGAAATCATTCCAAGTCCTGGCATCCAGATCACTAAGTCTATATTTAAATTATTTAACTCAAATAATACAAATGCATAACTTAGTTCTTTAAACTTCTTTCAATTAAATCTAAAATCAAATGGATCAGTGGAGCACTGATGAAGGTAAAGAAAAGTAGGATATTCCTTTATAATAACCATATGTTTTTTAAGCAGATGAAAAAAAATACTGACACCCAGTGTACAGAGCTGGATTTAATCAGCAAAAGAAAAGGAAAAAATTATGTATAGCTTTTGCTTGTGTTTTCTTTACAGGAAAGCAAATATGGTTAGGTAATTTAACATATATTTTCTGGTATTTCTTTCAAAGCCTAGGTGAATAAATCACCCTTTGTCAATAAGTTTATTTCGTTACTTTTTGGCATCACTATGTTGTCTAGGAGTGAGAAAGTTTTTCCCAGTAATTCCACCATGTTTTTTCACCACAGGAGTGAAGTCAGGAGTGTTAAGTCCGCCAACATACTTAGAGATGGGTCTCAATGGAGTCGAGGTTTTGGTATCTCTGTTGAAACATCAAACATGTGAATAGAAAGAAAAGTAATTTGATCAACCATTCATATGGCATAGCTAATAATAGATATTTGTAAAATTGTAGCTAAGTAAGGATAAGATAAGGATTTACAGAACAAGAGATACAACAATTCATCAAGCTCTTATATAATTCCCGGTAACCAGAAATTTTTATACGTAGGTATACACGTATATATGATTATAAAAAAATTGTTATGTTCTATTCTATTAGCTTTAGTAAGATTTGAAAAGTTAGTAGCAATCTATATTTTATTGGTTTGAATGATAATATCTTAAACCAATCAAACCAGTTTATTCAAGTTAAGATGTCAAATAATTGTACAAACCTTAGCAGATTCTTAGGCATATTGGCAAGTAGAACTAGATTGCTCGCAACTTCTTGTGTTTTGATTTATTATCAATAAATTGAATGTATTTAGAGAACTGAAAAATAAGTTATAATTATTAATAATGTCCAAAAATTCATAATCTTAGTAATCTATATGAAATTATTATGCAGATTTAAGCAGTACATAGATTTTAATAACAATAATTTAATAATTGCATATTTAGTATTTGACTATTTGTCATTTGAGAGCAAAAGCTAATTTGATAGAAAAATGTTTGAAGCAACAATGAAGATCAACTCTGGTCTCTGTCAGACTCAAGACTGTCAGTCTGCCTTAACGGCTCAACGGACAACAGCCATATGTCCTCAAACTTATCATACTGACTAGCTAATTCAAATGGCTAATTAAAGCCAATTTGCATAAGGAGTCTCTTTTCTCGCAGGGCGCAGAAGCTAGAGCCATGTAATAAAGCATGTCCAAACTTGCCATTTTAATGGCAACTTTGTGACAGTTCTTATTAAATATCTATTTTTGTTCTATATTATGAAGTAATTTCGGAGAGAATTTATGATAATTTGATCATTTTGGAGAGAAATTTGGTGATTTTTGAAGAGACCTGGAGAGACAAATGAAGAGTTTATGAGTCACCAGTCTGCAAAAGATGCATGAAGTTGAGAAGTTTATCCGACGACAATTGAGTCCTTGAAATTCGTCTCCTTAATTATCCGGCGACTATTTCCTAATTAATTCCTATGTTTACATGTAATTATTGGAGAGTATTTTGAGACTTTCGGTCATTTTGGAGAGAAATTTGAAAGTATTTGGAGAGAAATTGCCCCCAAAAATTAAAGGTAAATTTGTGCTTTAGGTAGGTTCCCTAACGATTTTCAATATTTTGATACTTTAAATAGGTTAAAGGACCCATTTTAAAACTTTTTTCACAAATACCATTTGTTGTGCAAATGCTTGGTTTTCGAGATATAGCACAATTAAGTTTTAGGTAAGAATAACATTAAGTTTGTAGAAAACACAAGACTTTCCGCCTTTTAGATTTTTGTGACATGAAATCTTGGTGTCATGAAATGTTAATGTAGTTCACTGTATCTGCTAGTTTGTTGTGCTGCACACATCAAGATTGTTTAATGACCTGGCAGGAACGTTCGTGGAGCGGCACGCCCCCCCCCCGATATACTCATTTATGATGTTGATATACCTTTCCACTTCCAGACCCCCAAAATTAACCTAACCTATTGGAAACTGAATTGCGCTGTATCTCAAAAACGAAGCATTTGCACAACAAATAGTATTCTTGAAAAAGGTCTTAAAATGTCACCTTTTAGCTATATAAAGTGTCAAAATATCAAAAATCAGTGGGGGACCTAAAGCACAAATTTACCAAATTAAATATCTATTAACATTTAACTGGATACTGAGTTTGAGAGACAGTTACTCTCTGACTCTCACTAGCAGATACAGATTCAGAATCTCCTGCAAGTGCAGGCCAGTCTATATTTGGTGCACAAAATCCCACTGAGTTTTTCAAAAGCTGAAAAAATCGACCATAAATTTTGCTGATCCACCAACATTTTCTCAATTTATCCACCAAAAATTGATGGTAACATAGGAATAAATAGCTAAAATCCACTGGCACTGACTTTGCTAGAATATTATTTTCAAAGGGAATAAATTCCAGCGACATGTCGGCCATGTTTCAAAGTATGGAGTATGGAAAAAGTCGTCAGTATACTGGCGACTTTTGAGAGGGGAAATAAGTTGGAAAAAACCTGTAAATAACAAGTAAATCACCCAAATATAGTCTCAAGAGATACACATGCATCAGACATGAAGCATAAAGATGTTTTCAACTGTAAAACTAAAATATTCACTTGGAAGAATTTCTTCTTCAAAGTATCTTAAATGTGGCGATCTTGATCCAGTTTCTCACTAAACTGGCGACTTTCCTACCACACTTTAAAACATGGCATGATGTCGGTGGATTTTTGTTGGTGGGATTCAGTGCACCAAATACAGTTTGGCCTGCAGGCTTGTAAGTTGTAGCCCAGACTGTCACTGCAGCCAGAGTGGAATAATAACTCATTTCAGATTGACTAGTAACTCTGTTAGGAATATAGAATGAACAAAAATTACTCATTTTAGCCCTAAAAAATGCAGAAATCAGTAAATTATTTTATAAATTTCAACTCCGCAGTGAAAACTTATGTAAAATAAGTCATTTATGCTTCACAATTGGGCTTGTTAGTTGTTGTGATGATAATTTGATAAACATCACTAATGGGAATGCATGAAGTTAGGAGTAACTCTGTTAGAATTTATGTTTTCCAGTCTGGCACTGCAGGAACTGGTGAACTGTTCTCCAAGAAACCTCTATTTTGGCTTCTGTTCTCAGTAAAATACATGTAAATATACGGTTACACTAAATACCGAATTATACCGAATTACACCGAATTATACCAAATTACACCTGATTATACCGAATTACGTCTGATTATACCGAATTACATACCATCGAATACCGAATTACACCTGATGTCTTACACCGCGATTGGACAGTGACTAAATGGGGGTACGGTCAAGAGCCCCCCAGTCAAGAGTCCCCCCCCCCCCCCGCTCATAAGTCTCCTTAAACAAATGAAGAACTACTTAGATAGAAATAACTGAAAGTTGATAATGTAGTGTGTTGTATCCGCTTGTTTGTTGTACTGCATACTTCATGATTGTTTAATGACCCGGCAGAGGGGTTCGGGGGCGGCACGCCCCCCCGATACACATATTATATGTTAATCAGTAATGAACTACAAAAGTGTCAATAAGGATTAAAAATCAGGGGGGCTCTTGACTGGGGGGCTTTTGACCTACACCCGAAAAAATGTATACTTTACCAATTCTACTATATATTGAATAAAGGAACTGATCAATATTATGTTAAAAGAAAGGTACCTTAATTTGACCATATTAATAAAGGTAAAAAAGGGGATGACTGGGGGGAGAGGGGTTTGTGTCCTACGGGGTACAGATATGTACACGAACCCCTCCATGACATAAAGGTGCGGGTGTAGATCATAGACCATAAGCCCCCCCCGCCCCCGGTCAAGAGCCCCCTCCTCCTGTTTTTAATACTTATTTACACTTTTGTAGTTCATTATTGATTAAACATAAAATATATGTATTTAGGGGGCCGTGCCGCCCCTCGAACCTCCCTGCCAGGTCATTAAACAATCATGAAGTGTGCTGTACAACAAACTAGCGGATACAACAAACTACATTAGCAACTCTCAGTTATTTCTATCTAAGTAGTTAAGGATTAAGGATTAAAAAACAGGG